>JAHPZR010036492.1:0-10000 GCA_019787425.1 Platygyra sinensis
GCGTTGTTGACTTTTCTTCTGACATATTCCTTGTACAATCGTCTCCTAGAAAGTCCCTGATATATTGCATTCGTAATTTCTTCAATCGCAGTTACGCTTGTTGGATATAGGTTGTTACAATGTAACTGGAAAAAATAGCAAAACCACACGTTGAACAGTTATATGCTCACAATTGATAACTTTTTGAGTTTTTTATCCAGGAAAAAAAATAATTATCTTTTTCCTTTATTGTCAATTATCTCAATCAGGAGCTCTGCTTTTGGGCTTGGCCAGGAGCCCATCACCAGAGCCTGCAACTACCCCATATTCCTGTCACGCTGATTTCACAGACCGATCTATTTTTTTTAACTTGAGTTTATCTCAAATTCAGATTCCCACAGGAACCTCAGTGACCAATTGCAATCACCAGCACGGACTAGTGTTGACATGTCGACATGATGTCAACATCTTCACATGAGGCCGCATTGTCTTATCTTTACCGAAGCGTGTTCATGTAGACTGGAACTGCCTATTTCGCAGGAAAAATATCTAAAAATAAACTGGTCTGTAAAAATGCCGTTGCATTGGCTTATTATGGGAGCTGCAGGCTCCTAGTGATGGGCTCCTGGTTTGGCTAAATCTGTATTTAACAATTATTAGCCAAAGGCGGGGTGAATATTGACGAATAATTAATTATTTGACAATACGCACTGAGCTGAGGCGAACAATTGCTTAAATAAAATTTGAGAGCTGAGCAACAGAGAATAACAAATTGATGTCAGTTTTTCATGTGTCTGTCCTGTTGTTGATCATGAATTTCGTCATAACATAGTCAAAGAAGCTGTGGATCCACGAGGCGATAGCCGAGTTGATCCGCAGAGTACTTTGACAATGTTATGACGAAATTCATCGTCAATAACAGGACAGGCGCATGAAAAACTGACATCAATTTGTTTTTTACGACAACAAATTGCCAAATTGCCCGCTCTCGCTCGTGAACGCATCGTATAAATTATAAATCCATGTCTGTCCGCATATTGACGATAAAAATTCCCCTATGAGCGCACGAGAATGTCTGCAGTTATAGCAAAATGAGATCATTGAATCAATCAGATTGCTGGAAACTCTTTGTTCAACTATGAAATTACACTAAATTATAATAGTAAGAATCGCTTACAGAGGTAATTCTTCAAATGATTTAACTGAGTGTAAAGGTGAACTGGGATCATTTCGCTAGACTTCAACTTCATTCTTGTTCTGGACGAGTTTGTTCCTTAAAACTTTGATCAAAAGTGATGACTCGGCAACAGCAGCAGCTGAGTTGTCTTTTGGACATAAACGAGATATCACTCTTAATATAACTGTGCCTACAATGCATTAAGGTGGCCGAACACAGTTTTCAAATGCCTATGCCTAATTCATTACTTTTAAACTACTTCTGCTTTGGTGCCCGTTTTTTTGCAAGAGTCAAGTTTAACCACAGAAAGGTTTATTCTCTACTTGCACAAATCCCATATTACACCTTTTTTACCCCCTAACATCTTCTTCTTTCCCTTTAGCTGCTGGCTCTTCCTCAGAGGGTGAAGTACCAGTTGGAGGTCTACTGAAATCTATTTTCAGCTGATTGACCTAATGAAAGAAACTTTTATAACTAAATGTCCTGGCAAACTCTTGTTTCGATTGACTTCAAGAATGCATTCAATTGCACAACCTAAGATGCTAGAACCAATCAGGCATCAGGTAAAGAATATGGCAAAACTCCTTTCCTACATCCACTCCCCCCTCCCCTCCACTAATTCCCCTTGTCAGCTTACTTACAATTTAAAGTCAGGAGCCCATCATAGGCTCCTGGTAAAGTGCAAAACTCACTGCTTCATAACTTGCCCAAAACCCAGCAAACAGCTAGCAGGTAGTCTAATCAGTGAACGTGCATGAAATAGAAATGTGTATATGTATTTTCTATAGGAGTTTATTTCGGAACGTCCGTGCTCACACTTTGTTTTCTATCTCACCTTCCTGTGCATTACTGTTACGTAGTACCTGTCAAGTATGCATGATTTCTGTACCACAGGGGAGTAAGGTTCATAGCATGTACTGCTATATAGTCCAGTACCCGAGGCCGTCCCAAGCCCTTCTGCACATGGTGACTGCACGTCAGCGTAGTGAAAGGCCCAGGTCACTGTGCCAAAGATTGCAGCCTCCAGCCTCTACCCCCGCAAGCCTTTCGGCCCAGTACAAGGACAACACGCCATTTGCCCCAGCCTATGATCTTAGACGAGTTATTGTAAGGATCGAAAATCGTTTTCTGGAAGGAACAATATCCATTTACGCAATTTTTAAAAAAACATGCACTTTGTTGTTGCACACGAACCTCAGAAAGTAACTTTTTTTCAGATGCTAGTATTATTGCCTGCGGAGCTGTTTATCTATATCAATGACGGCGAGCATGTTTACCACAAAGGTGGACGCAGGACGAAAGGAGTAGAAGTTCCACGTGGCGAGAAATTAAGCTGCAATCAAATTCTCACTTCGGTCTTGCCTCCCTATTTTACGTTCATCACATGTTAAGTGTATACCGATAACCAGGCCACAGCCAAAATCGTTGAAGTTGGCAGCATGAAACTCGAGTTCACAATAATTCCCTTAAAAATATTTAATGATATGTTACGAACACAGCATTCATTTGGATATTGAATGGGTTCCCAGGAATCACAATGCCAGGGCAGATTTTTATTAGCAAACTGGTGGATTTTGAAGATTGGCAGGTCACTGAGGACGTCTTCAAAGACTTGGATAGTCTCTGGGGTCCCCATACAGTGGATTGTTTTGCCACGTATTACAACAGAAAAATCGCCAGATATTTTTCTAGATTTTGGAACCCGGAACGTTCGGGCATTGACGCATTATGCAGGAGGGGAAGTTGAGAACTGCTGTTAGTTCCGCCAGTTTATCTTATCCCCAGAACACTTGCCTATATGTATAATCAGGGAGCAAGGGCACCCTTGTTGTTCCACTGTGGAAGTCAGCCGTGTTTGGCCCTGTTAACCAAATATTTATTACAGTTTCATCCAAGATTTAAGAGTTTGTCTTGCCTCAAGCTTGATGCACGGGGAAATCACAATTCTATTACTGGAGTTCGCCAACTTACTCGGGATATGAAGTGGCTTTAAGATTGAATTTCGTTCTTTCGTGCCGGTAAGAATCCGAAAGTGCTGACTACGAATAGCACTTTGGCAGTGTTGCGTTATTTATTCACTTTTGATCATTATATATGAGGTAGATGTGCTGACAACGAATAGCACTCTACCAGTGTTGAGGTATTTATTTCTTTTCGGCCATGTATCAAGTGCAGAACTTGTGTCGACAACGAATAGCACACCAATAGTGCTGTGTTATTTTATTGCCCTTTTGATCTTCATTTAATGAGACATAGTTGTTGTTGAGAACGAATAGCACCCTGGTTGTAGTACTTATTTCCTTTTAGCCATGAATCAGTGAGTAAGATTGTTGCACCTCTACACCCTTCTGTTATGTGTTGTTCCTTCTGTTTTCCTCAACAGGCCATCTCTGCTCAGTCCTGTTGGGCAAGTCTTTATGGATCTTTAGCTCCCTTCAAGTTGCGCCTCATTACTGATCAGTTTAAGTCGAGACAACCTTCGACGATGAATGGATATTTACTTGAGTGTCTAAAATTCAATTCGTTTTGCTACTAGAACCTATTGTTTTAGCGGCCTACTTGTCTCAACTTCATAGGAAGACTGGTTCTCCCAGCACTGTTAGTATGGCTTATACTGCACTAGTTTGGCTACACGATGTAGTAGATGTAACTTGTAGTAATAATCCTTTGAAAACCGGAGTGTGTAGAAATGTCGTTGAAGCTGCGAAACGTAATGGCAGGCAACGGAAGAATAGGAAGCTCCCTCTCTCTATCGATATGGTCAAGAAAATAGTTGCTAAACATGGCAAGGTAGACGCTAATCTAAAAGATATGTGAATTTCAGTCATAGTTCTCTTAGGTTTCTTCAGATTCAATGAGTTAGCAAATATCAAAGCTTCGCATATAAGTTTCGCAGATGACCATATGTCCATTTTTATACCAAGTAGTAAAACAGATGTCTACAGGGAAGGCAATAAAGCTATTATTGCTAGAACGGACAATGCCACTTGTCCAGTTAATATGGTCCTTAGGTGTATGTCTGCTGCAAGAATGGACCATAATTCAGGCGGTCTGCTAATCAGGCAGTTAGTATTTCAGAAAAATTATAATACTTATGTTTTAGGGAATAAAGGAATTTCGTATTCTAGGTGTCGAGAAATCTTTTTGGAAGCTCTCAAGGCTCCAGGCTACGACTTCAAACTTTTTGGGTTACACAGTCTTAGGTCTGGTGAGGCAACTGCTGGTGTAAATTCACCTAGCGGCCCTGTATCAGACAGGTTATTAAAATTACACGGGCGATGGAAATCCGATTACGCCAAAGACTTGTATATTCAAGAAGATATGTCTGCACGACTTTCAGTTTCATCTAGCCTAGGTATTTAATTGCTATCATTAAGTCTCCACGCGTGGTAGGACAGCGAGCGTTTTTGCTATCTTTTAGTTACAGTCAGGTTCTGTATGATTATAATCAGTGCTTTCACTATAATTTAACCGTATCATTTGTATTATGCAAGTGTACTAGATTAATAAGGATATAGCTTCGCGTATCGTATTTCTGTGGACTAGAAGCAATGTGACCGTTTATACACATAGTGCTCGAATACAGTAATAAAGCTTATATTGGCTCCGCGTGAGTTACCAACCCATTTGACTGTGGTTGTCGTGTTGCATGCAAGGTCCTATAACGGTTCAGAAAATAATTTTCATGTGTGCGAACGCAGTGAGTTAAAATGAAAGTGAAATTTCCCAGTCTATTTCAATATTCCTCTGAATGAAGGAATGAAGGTTTCCTTTATAGATAGAATAATGCTGAAATTTTACAACCAGTGTTATTTTGATTTAGAAAATAGCCCAAAGACTTGGGCTGTGCCCTTGTAAACTATCACGCGATAGAAATCGAGAGTAAATAATCTAATTGTTCAATACAAACACTTGTGGAAGTTGGGAGAACTCAAAAAAAGCTGCAGAAACACTTTCCTGTTTGCTCGTGTTCCTATAGCATACCTCGCTCTCCCAAACTTCCACTTGTGTTTCTACTTAACAATTAGATTATGAGCTCGAGATTTCTATCACGCGACAGAAATCGAGAGCGAATAATCTAATTGTTTTAGTATAAATCTACTAGTCGTTCAAAACCTAATCTAAATCCTGTTCTCAACACTTCGTAAACGCCAAGAAACGGCCGTCATTTTGTTAACAAGCGCCACTGTTACGCTACTCACTATCTATCACAGAATAGATGGTGAGTAGCGTAGCCAATCAGAGAACGGCATTCGTGATAGAACGCTAGTAGATTTATACTAAAACTCAATAGACACGTACACATGGCACATATTCTCTATTTAACAAATTGACGTCAGTTTTTCAACATTGTCAAAGTAGCTGTGGATCCACGAGGCGATAGCCGAGTGGATCCGCAGACTACTTTGACAATGTTATGACGAAATCATTGTCAATAACAGGATAGACGCATTAAAAACTGACATCAATTTGTTTTTTACGATAACAAATTGTCAAACTGTCCGCGGCTCTTATAATTTCATATGTCTGTCCTCTTATTGTAAAATTTTTAATTGAAATCCAGAATTTAAAGGCAAATAATGTCAACTTAGCAGGACCCTCCATAACTCCTGTTATCATCGGTGAAAACATCTCCTGGGTGACAAATATATTTGTAAGCTATACAGCATAAGTTAAAAATAACGCAGTGGCTATTCGTACGGCACCCGTACGGCGACTTGCATTTGCTATTCATACGGGAGTCGGAAGATTTCATTGAATTTCTCTGTTGTTATAATCTAGTCACGTGCGGAGTCATGTTATCTCTGATTATTAGTTAAAGCATGTAGATCTACAATTCGTTTCACCCTGGCTTATTACATTGGCGACGAGGTAACCTATGGACATAGCAACCTACAGGAACGTGGGGGGGGGGGGGGGGGAATTAAAGGAGTGAGAGGAATCATGGACTCAATACGCGGAAAGACTCGAGCAGTACTTCATCGTAAATTAAATTAACGACGAGAACAAACAAAGAACTTTATTCGTGTCACAGATGCAGGTCATGTGACATGTGCATTACATAACATCTCCCTACCAAAGAAAAGATCTGTAACTGAACTGTAAAGAACAAAACTAAATAGAATCACAAAGGAGAAGACCATAATTTATGTCTTTGCAATTCTTTAAGTTCGAAAAGTCTAAAAACCTTATTCTTAAAGAAAAAAGGCAACTGTGACGGATAATAAAGTCGCTCATTGAACGAAGTCTCTCGGGAGAATGTTCGGCTTAACAACACGTCCGCACCGGGTGCGGGTCACAGGACTGCATGTGGGCAGTGTCACAGGAGCAGCACAACTGGTCACCCTAGAGGTCTGTTCAGGCAACGGCGGGATGTCAGAACTATCATCTTGGCTAGTTGAGGAGGCTGCAGTTTCGGCAGTACTGGTTTGTTGCGCATTTGACTTTGATTGACTGGACTGAAAAGTGTTACGCAGGCGGACTCGAGTTTAGCGATATTTGCGGCCATCAATTTAAACTATGTAGCTGCGCAGGGCTACACTGTCTACAATAACTCCGGGTTTCCAATTACTGTGTGTTTGCTAAGGACGGGTTTTGACTCGTATAGGTTGTCCAATGACCAAAGGAGGTAGACTCCCCTCGGGTTTGGCACTGCCGCCATAATAGCACTCGGCGACTCGTCGTTTACTTACTATTTGAGCAGGAATGGTGCCCTGCACTTCAGGTTGGTACATGGACGCTTTACAAGGGAGGGAGGTTCTTGTTCTTCGGGACATGAAGAGTTGAACTGGAGAGCTGCATTGGGAAGGTGTAGGTGAGTTTCTCCATTCTAAGATAGCCACACATCTGCTACATATTTGTAAGCTATAGCGATGATGGAGTTCATAATCTTCACTGCTGACTCAGCTTTTCCATTTGATTTCGGCGGAACTAGACGTGAGGTGCTGAAAATCCCAGGCTTGTAGTTAGGACCATTGTCAGAGATCAGTGACTGGAACTCTGTGGATGGCAAAGACTTGTTTCAGCTGCTTTACTAAGTTGAGTGTACAGTAGTAAAAGTAAAGTATCCAGCTTCCTTAGTATTTCAATGAAATCAGAGTAGAGGTCAGCAACGACTAGATAGTGCTGGTTGTCACACTCGAAACAGTCACCAGCAACGATTTGCCAGAGTAAGGTTTTATTTTATTTTTTTTGCCACACAAGGTAGGTAAAGGTAAAGTCTGCATTCGGGCCAAGTGACCCATCAGGCCGGAGCTTATCCCGGTTTCCTTAGCATGAAGCGACTGAGAGTATTTCTACTCTCCCCTGGATGGGATGCTAGCCCATCGCAGGGTTACCCCCCAGCATTAAATTCGCCAGTACCCATTTATACACCTGGGTGGAGAGGGGCACTGTGAGAGTAAAGTGTCTTGCCCAAGAACACAACACAATGTCTCCGGCCAGGGCTCGAACCCGGACCGCTCGATCCGGAGACGAGAGCACTAACCATGGGGCCACCGCGCCTCCCACCAGCAAGAGAAGCCTAAGAATTGGCACTTTGGGCAGCATCTGCACACACACTGGCTCGAATTCAAATTAGTACTTGAAAAAGAAAACTTCAAAACCGTATCTAATGAATTCCTTGATTACATTTTGACGTCAATGGATAATGAATAGATATTTCTTTGTAAACAATTTCACCTTGGACAGCCTAAGTACCAGAAGCTTGATGTGAGCCAAGAATATTTGTTGCAACACATGTGTACGGTCCAGTGTCACTGTAGTTTAATTGTTTAATGTTCAGCTCTCCATTATCTTTGATCCAGTATTTAGTTCCTGCCTGAAGCTTGCTGCCCTTGAATCTCCATTCGATTCTAGGACGTGGATTTCCGCCAGCTGTGCAATAAAAGTTCGTATTTCCTCCTTCATCACGAGTCTGTTCAGAAGGTGATAACGTCACTTGTGGGACTGATTTTGATTCTCCGGGCTTTCCTGGCCGTCCCGGCATTCCTTTCGGTCCTGGCACTCCCATTTCTCCTTTCTCTCCTCTCAGTCCGGTCATTCCGGTCAGTCCTGTTTTTCTGTGTTTACCGGGAGGTCCCATGACACCTTGAGTTCCAACCCCCCCTCTTGTCTCCTTCGGTCCCCTCCGGCCGCGGAACCCTTTTGCACCTCTAGTACCAGGGATTCCGGGGCGACCTGCAGGACATACCTTTTCACTTGACTTGCAATACTTGACGGGCATAAGTTGTTCAAGCTGCTTCGTGATCTCTTTACGTACGTCTTCAATTGTTATGGAAGAGATGTTGGAAGCTTGTCTACGGTTTCTTACTCCGAGAATTGCCGATCTTATTTTTGACGTATTTTTACCTGCAGAAGAAAGATATAATTTACGTACTGATCTCATTTACAATGAATGAAGCTGTAGCTTAGAAAAATCGTGCAAATCCCGTTTCTCGCTAAAATGATAACAGAGGCAAGGCTATAAAATTTAAACCGCTAAAACTTCACTTTTGTGTATGTGTTGATAATGGTGACACGAATTTCAAAGTCGTGTGTCGCGAATTTTCCAGCGCTCTTGATTGTACAGTGAGCGTGTAGAGAATGACGCACAAGGTCTATATTTCTGCTAAGTTCTAGGCCAATAGAATAGAATCATAATCTCTTTTTTAGGCTAATTGCTTGAAACCTCCAAATCAGTTTGTACCCTGCAGCTTTTTGAGTCTTACACGCCCACTGTTGTGGAACGCAGAAGCAACTGTGCAAAACGCGCAATTAACTTGTCTGCGCAATTAACTTCTCTCATTTGCGGTGTGAGGCTGTTACCAAGAACTATAACGCTTCATTGTTGGGAAATGTTTGGCTTTGACGGCATTTTGAGATAAATGTGGAGCTTGGTCAAGGTATTTTGGCCATATAAAAAAAATTACTTGGCTTTCTTTTTTATTTTTTGGATTACGTTAAAAACAGACTATCCCAAGGAAAAAAGGATTTGTCAATTCTTTGTCTCTTTTGTATAATTTGTGATTCTTTGATACATATAGTTGCCCAATTTCTGGATATAAAGATCACCAGGATGCAGAATTTTTTAACTGCTTACCTCGAATGCTATACTGGATCTCTTGTTCAATAAATGCTCATACCAAACATTTTGCCGGATCAGTTTGTAAGGCCTACACACACAATTCACATGAGAGCTATCTTGAGTGACAAGTGCCTTGACGAAGCAATGCAAATTCGAGTTCGTATTCCTTCATCCTGCTCAGACATGTTGTGCCATTTAGATTTTTCTACTATAGGCATATCTTAATAACTTCACTTCATCCGTACGTGCAAGTTTGAGTAACTAGAGCTTAGATGAAAGAATTTACGTATCCTGCTTTGAGAGGTTATACCTGTAGCTTACAGTTCTTGTTGTCGCTACGTCTTGGTTTTCGAACTCACGCTCGGGTTGACTGAGACTCGAGGAGCCCGTTGAGGTTTGAGAAATTGACGATTTAGCGAGCGATTGAGCGAGGTTCGACTAGAAAGATAAATAAAAATACATGTGAAGAAAAAACCGAGCGACAGTAAAACACAGGACAGAATACAAACTTACAAATGTTTCCTGGCTGTAGCGACGATCTTGAAGCTAGATAGAGATTTGGTCCGCAAACACTGAGAATGAAACTAGCGATAACGTGATTGAAAAGACTCGCGAACTAGAAAACCGTTAGCCTTAAATAGACCTAATTTGCATGCATAAATTTAAGCTAAATAAAAATTCGCACGTGGAATCCTACAATACCCTCCCTTTAATTTGTTTCACATGCATTAACATCGCTGGCAAAATTTCCCGTCATTTTACGTCTGGGATATAGAATG
>JAHPZR010036492.1:12500-32095 GCA_019787425.1 Platygyra sinensis
AAAACAAGACGTGCGGCATATGTAACAAGTTATATGAAACAGGCGATGCAACTTGGAGTTCAACAACAACAACAACAACAACAACAACTAGCTTTATTTGCATGACCGTAAATACACACAGTGTTGCAAAAGCTTTTGTAAACTAAAACTGAAACTAAAATAGTAACGGCTATCATGCATGATCATATAATAATGTTGTAATGTAAAAAATCAAGTTGCATTGGTTTGGTTTGGAAGTTGAATATTGCGGAAATCAAAGCATGATGAGATAAATTTTGCTAATTGAATATTATTATAATGATTTGAAGAAGTCATAAGTTCGCCGGTACTAAACGAACGCGACGCATGTACAAGGTACGATTCGCAGACTCTTTATACAGTCGGGCCTGGCCTTTCTACGCAGTGGGGCCAGGGAACTATAACAAACAGATAACCTCAAGTCGAGATATCACGCAGAAATAGGAGGCTGGTGGGGATGTGAATGTGAATGACGAGGAAAGATTGGATTCAGAGTTCGAGATCTAGATGAAACCCTATCATCTGTGCAATTCGAAATCAGTCCAGAGTCGGATTTATCGGAATGTTCAAGCGTGTCGACAGCAAAATCGAATTCTAGGTAAACGAATTCTAGGTAATTGCATCTCTTAACAAATCAGGTCGGATAAGCCCAAGAATAAAGAGAAAAGTACCTCTCGATACTCGAAAAAGTGTCTTAAATCTTGCATCTGAGTATCTATTCCAAACCTTTGCCCACCAACCAGTATTTCTTATGACACGGCAGCAAGATGGAGTAACCATTGTTTTCATAGAGTTGAGACGAGTCAGCAGCTATTAAGTACGACGTTTGAATCAACTGTCGTGCTGCAATCGCGCTGAAGTCGAGCTTAATGCGATTGAGTTCAGTTCGACATGACGATAGCGCGACGTTTGAACTGGGCCTTAAACTTTCAAGCCAGGGCGGGGTAAAATTACGTTGTTACAAAGGCACTTCGCAGTGACGTAGACGAGAAAAATAGCCACACGGAATACTGGATATCACGTTTCAAAAGCGGTGATATAAATAGCGAGTAGCCATCCGACATGATATTAGCGACCGTGTCAGCTCTTTGGTTGCAACCTTGCCAATCATTCACGTTTTCCTGAACCACGAAGAAACAAGGATGTCTTGGCTCTTTAGAGTTGCTTTCCTGCTAGCAGCTGTATCTGCAAGTGAAGCTTGCACATGTGGGCAATCTCATCCACAGGAAAGCTTTTGTCGGGCGGGCTTTGGTAAGTGGTAAATTGTAAACGCAAAGCAAGGGCTATGTTCATAGCGAGTTAACGTTTGTTTGTTGACAAGTAACGAGACGATAAATCGGTAGATTTCAGGTACTGTTTAGTGGTTTCAAAATATGTTTCCTTTACGTGGAAAATTTATGTTAAGATTACGGGACAGGACAACTGCGTCACATGTGAGCGACGGGAACTCAAGCTTTTACTGTCGAAGTTCTCAGCTTAAATAATGCAGAGTCAAAATAAATGAGTTTTAGCCTAACGCAGGAAACGCAATGCAAAGTACCATTTCAGTCTTGCAGCCTTTCTGGCCGGATTCGACTCCTGCTTCGTAAACTGATGAATCGCTAAGCTGGATTTCATGCGGCAGAAAACAATTTTTAAGAGTTATATAACTTTATCTCCGCATGAGAATGTCTAGATGATGGATAAAAAATGCCAAACTGTTTAAAGATCGAGAAGGCGAACACAGTTCGGCCGAAAGCCAAGTAACAACAACTGGTCAAGTTGGTATACTGCTGCTAAAACATATTCTTCCTTGCCTTAGAAACTTGCATTTTGCGATTTAGATTTCCTTTTGTGAAACTGTAGTTGCTGGAATTAATAGAAAAAGAAAGCCTGGAAAAGATTTATCTCATCACATCACACAATTATGCCGGAACATGGATTAGGAATCAAAACTTGTTTTCATTTGAAATCTGAGGAGTTCTCTGTTATTTCTGTGTTATGAGCTGCGGTCGCTTGTTAGATTGTTGCCCCCGCAGGGTTTTGGCCCAGAGGCCAAAACCCGAGGAGGCACCCTAGGATTCCCCGCGTGTGTACATATAAGGAATTTCAAAAATGAAAAGATGTAAGTAAGTAAGTAAATTTGTAGTATGCGAAAAAATCTCGATTTGATCAAACTAGGCGCGCACGGTGGTCTCGTGTAATATTTCAGCAAGTGCGCAAGGTGCTGTCGGGTAGATGTCATTCTACAACCACGAGGTTTTCGAGCAGCACTCCAAGGTCTTGGAAGCAGGAGTTTGCGTTTCGCCGTCTTCTAGCAGCATTTCGAGTTCTTTCTAGCAGTGTTTTAAGGTCTTGCAACCACGAGTTCGCATTTCGCCATCATCTAGCAGCATTTCAACCACGAGCTCG
The DNA here is from genome assembly GCA_019787425.1 of Platygyra sinensis. Classification (NCBI taxonomy): domain Eukaryota; kingdom Metazoa; phylum Cnidaria; class Anthozoa; order Scleractinia; family Merulinidae; genus Platygyra; species Platygyra sinensis. The sequence goes on from JAHPZR010036492.1 coordinate 14,910, forward strand.
CGTTTTGCCATCTTCTGGCTGCGTGTCAATGCAAGGTCTTGCAACCACGAAGTCACGTACACGAGGGAAATGTAGAAAACACGAGCCTCGGGCGAGTTTTTATGCTATATTATATTAAATACAAAATATTGTATAAAAGAAGTAGAAGTAGATTGCATGTTTGTAATGGCATTATATTTCCTCTTTTAGGCCTAAATAAATCGATTGCAGGTAATTTTATAGATTTATGCATTGTTGTAAGTTTGGTTATTATTGTTGTTATGGTTATTACAATGATTTTTCCCAACAATTACTCCAATTTTTAACATATAATACATTCCTGTTACACAGAATATTAACTTTACAATAAAATAAACAAATTTCTTAACATACAATACGTTGCTGTTTCACACAAAAAAATAACAAAACTGTATGGCCTCTATGGCTGTAATAGATTTCATTGCCATTTACAGACAAATATGTTAACCAGTTACATGGATGTTAACTTCAATAAATATTCAAATGTTCTTTTTAACAGTCGTATGCACAGTATTTATATCCAGTAAAAGCCATATACAGGTGTTTAAACAGATTCTTCAAAAGCGGGGGCAGTCTCTGGTTGAAAACTATTGCTAGTTCTAATATTTATCCACTTAGAAAGATCTAATTCTTGTTAATTAATGCCACTGAAGTCCGCGGTCAGTTTCAAAGCAAGCTGAGTTCCAAATTTAACCATGAGTTTATCAGATTGATCAGTGTTGTTTCAGCCGTAAATTGGCACACGTGTGCAAAACGGAAATATCACTTGTTTGTTTACTTGTCTTTGAAAAAGCCCTGATACATACACATACCTACTTTATTTACCTCGTAGTTAGAGTAGCTAAGGCTAGTCCCCTAATTCATCCGCTATTTATCTCCCCGGGGCACGTACCCACAACGCGGGTTTGGTTACAATTTCCTATCGTCTGTTTTTTTCCTTTTTGCACATCCACGCCCCGGAAATGGTTGATTCAACCGCGCAACGATACCTCTTTTGACTCTTTTTCAGTTCGATCATCGAATTTTGTTGATTTTCACGTCACATTTGCTTCAAGTTCACCCCGTATTACCGTTTCAACGAAAAACCTCAATCCCTCAGGGTAAAATTGCTGGCCTAACAACATGAGGGTGCGAAGAAACTACAGACTCTGAGGCATACGCTAAAATTATGTTGGTCGCGCACAAGAACCAACCCCTGAGACAGAAATTCGATCGAAATAGTGTTATCATAACCTTAACCGCCTTTCGTTTTGAATGCTGCTCAGTTCAACCATAGTTAGTTCAACTTTATGTCACGTCATTTGGGCCAAATTGATTGTCTCGGTATTCTCATCACCTATACCGGCATTGTATTGAGAGTTTAGATGTCCATCACTTTAGGGAATAAATAAGGCGGGATTCTACCTGAAGGTCGTATTTGGCTGGGTATTGTGGTTTTAACGCAAATATCTCGTTTACGTTTCAAGCAGTCGGCAATCTCTTCACTCATTACACATATCTATATTTTAGGTTGTTTTGTAAATTTCTGGGGGTTTTTGGGTATATTTGGGGATAAATAGTATTTCTCAAAGGATTAGTAAAATTTATGGAAATGGGAAATTTGGAAGATTTGATGTTGTTCTGAAATTAGATTAAGATTGATGTTTAAAATTGGTATACGTACACCAAGCAGTTCCCACCAGCTCCGGTGGTTTAACAAAACTATTTTTTCCATTAACCTCTCTTTAAACGATTTCACCTAGATTTGGGTCGACCCCGCCATAACCAACCGCAATACTTTTATTGGCCAGATTCAATTCTACACCTTGCGCATTTTTTCTATTCCTTTTTTATTGCTTACAGAATCAACGTACATGCCTTGTGAACTATACCCTTACCGCACAACGTCATAAAACCTTCAAGGTCATACGACTCTGCCTCACTAATTAACATGAAACTTAATAATGTTTTTGTTAAGAGAATTTGGTCTAAATCACTATGGTTCGCCTGAGATGATCAGTGTTTTTTCTTCCTCAATGTCTGCCTTATGAAATTGTTTTAAAAGCTACGAGGATGAAAATTCCAGCTTATTTCCGAAAGATAATTTCGTTGCAGTGATAACCATTTGCACTCATTTTCCCCTCCACAAGAATGGGCGGAGCGAACCCCAATTAAGTGCCCGATTTTAATTACCAACGTGAGCATAAGTTTCAAAAACTCAATATAATTCATAAACCCATTGACCTATATCAAATTGTTGATAATACATCACGTGCAGTGACTTTATATCGGATAAATCTCATCCTTATTAGTATGCGGTTGTTCTTATCAGTTATAGCACTGCACGTGACTTATGAAATATAATTAATTATCAACACGCAACTGACACAATGGTGGGTGCATATTTATGTTGTTTCAACTAATTTCGCACACATAAAATTTACTTTTTGCACAAAATTAATAGTACAGTTGTTAAATACAGATCTGGAAAAATTTTCACTGACCATTTTGTCACTGCACGGTGTTGACTTTGGGATAGCATTCTCGATTAAATTCCTCTCTTCCTCGGCATTTTTAGGCTTCCAAAAAGCTCTGGAACAGGACGCCATGTCCTCTTCGGTTATTAGAAGAACAGATCAACACGTGTGAGATTTGATTATCTTGCATACTAATTTATACCTAAAATGTTTTCTTCGTGTTCTAATAATCACCTCTCAAAATTTGGAAACCATTGTTTTGAGTCCAGAGGGACACGCTCTTTGTGGAATGTTTTTGAAGCCGTTCAAAAAACTCGCAGCACGTGTTTAATCGGGTCTAAAAACACTCGGCTACGCCTCGTGTTTTAAACCGATAAAACACTCCTGCTCGTTTTTTAAACATTACATAACACACTCTGACCTTGACATGATTAAAACCAACTATTTGAAAAACGGAAGCCCGAGTTACGAGGATGAAAATTCCAACTGTTTTTCTGAAAGATAATTCGTTGCATGATATACCATTTGTACTCATTTCCCCCCACCAAGAATGGGCGGAGCGAACCCCAAATTAAGTGCCCGATTTTAATTACCAACGTAAGCATAAGTAATAACACACTCTGACCTTGACATGATTAAAAACAACATTTGAAAACGAAGCCCGAGCTACGAGGATCGAAAATTCCAACTGTTTTTCTGAAAGATAATTCGTTGCAGTGATATACCATTTGTACTCATTTCCCCCCCACCAAGAATGGGCGGAGCGAACCCCAAATTAAGTGCCCGATTTTATTACCAACGTAAGCATAAGTAATCAACACACCCTCTGACCTTGACATGATTAAAAACAACTATTTGAAAAACGGAAGCCCGAAGCTACCAGGATGAAAATTCCAACTGTATTTCTGAAGATAATTCGTTGCAGTGATATACCATTTGCCATCATTTTCCCCTCAAGAATGGGCGGAGCGAACCCCAAATTAAGTGCCCGATTTTACTTACCAACGTAAGCATAAGTAATGACACACTCTGACTTTGACGTGATTAAAAACAACTATTTGAAAAAACGGGAAGCCCGAGCTGAAGTAAGAGTGAAAACATTTTTGCATATCTATGATCTTCTGCCTTTGCCGGTTTTGTCTTTCAGGCCCTTTTAGACCGTGAACGCTCGGTGAGGGTGTAAAGGCCAGTTTTTCACTAGCGCAACAAGCATAAGTAACATGCGCTAACAATCCCATACCACACCAAAAGAAATTGAAAACGGAGGTTTCACTCTGAGAATACATCAAGTGTTTTCCGTCCACAGTGCGCCAGAGGAATTTGAAAAGGCAATAATCACCGGTTATTTTTGGATTGTAAAGGGGGTAAGTTTCTAAAGAAACTACGGTGCTGCCTCGGTGGGAGTATTACAGGATAATTTGGTTTTATCAACTGAATTGATAATGTGAATTGGCCACCGTAAAGAGATCGAAAGCTGACGTTTCGAGCGCTAGCCCTTCGTCGGAGCGTGTTTGAGGAAAATTCGGACAAGGGAAGATCATGATTATCGTAACTCCATTGCTTTTGAAAGCTTCGTTTTCAAAATGTTTCAGTCGGCCAACGCTAAAAACGCAAAGCCGACGCTTTCAAGATTCCTCTGGTTGGAAAGAGCGTTTCCGAAAAGCTCCGTTTTTGTGACGGATTAGTGTGGACGTATGGCCTAACATAGAATTAAAGCTGCGTTTCGTGACGGATTAGTGTGGACGGTAGGCCAAACCATAGAATTAAAGCTGCGTTTTCCTGACGGATTAGTGTGGACGGTAGGCTTAACCATAGAAATAAAGCTGCGTTTTCCTGACGGATAAGTGTGGACGGTAGGCCAAACCATAGAATTAAAGCTGCGTTTTCCTGACGGATTAGTGTGGACGGTAGGCCTAACCATAGAAATAAAGCTGCGTTTTCCTGACGGATTAGTTTGGACGGTAGGCCAAACCATAGAATTAAAGCTGCGTTTTCCTGACGGATTAGTTTGGACGGTAGGCTTAACCATAGAAATAAAGCTGCGTTTTCCTGACGGATTAGTGTGGGACGGTAGGCCTAACCATAGAATTAAAGCTGCGTTTTCCTGAAGGATTAGTTTGGACGGTAAGCCTAACCGTAGAAATAAAGCTGCGTTTTCCTGACGGATTAGTGTGGACGGTAGGATCAACTGTAGAAATAAAGCTCCGTTTTCGTGACGGATTAGTGTGGACGGTAGGCCTAACTGTAGAAATAAAGCTGTGTTTTCGTGACGGATTAGTGTTGACGGTAGGCCTAACTGTAGAAATAAAGCTCCGTTTTCGTGACGAATTAGTGTGGACGGTAGGCCTAACTGTAGAAATAAAGCTGTGTTTTTGTGACGGATTAGTTTGGACGGTAGGCCTAACTGTAGAATTAGCTCCGTTTTCGTGACGGATTGGTGTGGACGGTAGGCGTAACCGTAGAATTAAAGCTGCGTTTTCGTGACGGATTAATGCGGACGGTAGGCCCAACTGTAGAAATAAAGCTGTGTTTTCGTGACGGATTAGTGTGGACGGTAGGCCTAACTGTAGAAATAAAGCTGTGTTTTCGTGACGGATTAGTGTTGACGGTAGGCCTAACTGTAGAAATAAAGCTCCGTTTTCGTGACGAATTAGTGTGGGACGGTAGGCCTAACTGTAGAAATAAAGCTGTGTTTTTTGTGACGGATTAGTTTGGACGGTAGGCCTAACTGTAGAATTAGCTCCGTTTTCGTGACGGATTGGTGTGGACGGTAGGCGTAACCGTAGAATTAAAGCTGCGTTTTCGTGACGGATTAATGCGGACGGTAGGCCCAACTGTAGAAATAAAGCTGTGTTTTCGTGACGGATTAGTGTGGACGGTAGGCCTAACTGTAGAAATAAAGCTGTGTTTTTGTGACGGATTAGTGTGGACGGTAGGCCTAACCGTAGAATTAAAGCTGCGTTTTCGTGACGGATTAATGCGGACGGTAGGCCCAACTGTAGAAATAAAGCTGTGTTTTCGTGACGGATTAGTGTGGACGGTAGGCCTAACTGTAGAAATAAAGTTCTGTTTTGGTGACGGATTAGTGTGGACGGTAGGCCTAACCGTAGAATTAAAGCTGCGTTTTCGAATTTCTCCGGCTCATTGTGGATGGTACATATATAGAACTTTATTTGCTACATAAACACCAGTGAAATACTAGGTGAGCTTTCGCACGTAAACATGACAACTTCACACGTGAAAATAACGTTATAACATAACTAAAGAAAAGCGCGCGCTCTGATTGGTTAATTCAGCATCTACTATTTGCCCATGGGTGTATGCTGCTGACGTACTCAATAACTAAAGCAAAGCGCGCGCTTTGTGATGTAGCTCAATAAAAAGACTTCTGTTGTCCCCAATGTCTCAATGTTATGTTATTCTTGGCTTGCACGTGACGTCATCATTTTCTAAAATCCAAAACTAAAGAGCCACCAAAGTTTTTATCCTCATCAGGCATTAGAATGGGTAAATTGACATTTGTTTACAATGTTTCAGCTCAGTAGCTTGCTTCGTCTGGAAACCAGCGCATTTTGAATTTCAGAATTATGGCGGTGTGTGACATGAAGCTACGAGCGCGTTTGTTGAAAAATATCTTCTTATGTCGTAATTTTCAGCCTATTCAGAGGTTAAAGTATTAGGAAAAGTGCGTATGTACATGCTTTTTTGTTCAGTGAAGATAATAAGTCGCCTAGATAGCCAAAGTAAGTTCCAGATGATTACACTATTTTCCGGCCGCCATGTTGGTGTTCCACGGAGGTACACCAACATGGCGGCCGGAAAATAGTGTAATCATCTGGAACTTACTTTGGCTATCTAGGCAACTTATTATCTTCACTGAACAAAAAAGCATGTACATACGCACTTTTCCTAATACTTTAACCTCTGAATAGGCTGAAAATTACGACATAAGAAGATATTTTTCAACAAACGCGCTCGTAGCTTCATGTCACACACCGCCATAATTCTGAAATTCAAAATGCGCTGGTTTCCAGACGAAGCAAGCTACTGAGCTGAAACATTGTAAACAAATGTCAATTTACCCATTCTAATGCCTGATGAGGATAAAAACTTTGGTGGCTCTTTAGTTTTGGATTTTAGAAAATGATGACGTCACGTGCAAGCCAAGAATAACATAACATTGAGACATTGGGACAACAGAAGTCTTTTTATTGAGCTACATCACAAAGCGCGCGCTTTGCTTTAGTTATTGAGTACGTCAGCAGCATACACCCATGGGCAAATAGTAGATGCTGAATTAACCAATCAGAGCGCGCGCTTTTCTTTAGTTATGTTATAACGTTATTTTCACGTGTGAAGTTGTCATGTTTACGTGCGAAAGCTCACCTAGTATTTCACTGGTGTTTATGTAGCAAATAAAGTTCTATATATGTACCATCCACAATGAGCCGGAGAAATTCGAAAACGCAGCTTTAATTCTACGGTTAGGCCTACCGTCCACACTAATCCGTCACCAAAACAGAACTTTATTTCTACAGTTAGGCCTACCGTCCACACTAATCCGTCACGAAAACACAGCTTTATTTCTACAGTTGGGCCTACCGTCCGCATTAATCCGTCACGAAAACGCAGCTTTAATTCTACGGTTAGGCCTACCGTCCACACTAATCCGTCACAAAAACACAGCTTTATTTCTACAGTTAGGCCTACCGTCCACACTAATCCGTCACGAAAACACAGCTTTATTTCTACAGTTGGGCCTACCGTCCGCATTAATCCGTCACGAAAACGCAGCTTTAATTCTACGGTTACGCCTACCGTCCACACCAATCCGTCACGAAAACGGAGCTAATTCTACAGTTAGGCCTACCGTCCAAACTAATCCGTCACAAAAACACAGCTTTATTTCTACAGTTAGGCCTACCGTCCCACACTAATTCGTCACGAAAACGGAGCTTTATTTCTACAGTTAGGCCTACCGTCAACACTAATCCGTCACGAAAACACAGCTTTATTTCTACAGTTAGGCCTACCGTCCACACTAATCCGTCACGAAAACACAGCTTTATTTCTACAGTTGGGCCTACCGTCCGCATTAATCCGTCACGAAAACGCAGCTTTAATTCTACGGTTACGCCTACCGTCCACACCAATCCGTCACGAAAACGGAGCTAATTCTACAGTTAGGCCTACCGTCCAAACTAATCCGTCACAAAAACACAGCTTTATTTCTACAGTTAGGCCTACCGTCCACACTAATTCGTCACGAAAACGGAGCTTTATTTCTACAGTTAGGCCTACCGTCAACACTAATCCGTCACGAAAACACAGCTTTATTTCTACAGTTAGGCCTACCGTCCACACTAATCCGTCACGAAAACGGAGCTTTATTTCTACAGTTGATCCTACCGTCCACACTAATCCGTCAGGAAAACGCAGCTTTATTTCTACGGTTTAGGCTTACCGTCCAAACTAATCCTTCAGGAAAACGCAGCTTTAATTCTATGGTTAGGCCTACCGTCCACACTAATCCGTCAGGAAAACGCAGCTTTATTTCTATGGTTAAGCCTACCGTCCAAACTAATCCGTCAGGAAAACGCAGCTTTAATTCTATGGTTTGGCCTACCGTCCAAACTAATCCGTCAGGAAAACGCAGCTTTATTTCTATGGTTAGGCCTACCGTCCACACTAATCCGTCAGGAAAACGCAGCTTTAATTCTATGGTTTGGCCTACCGTCCACACTTATCCGTCAGGAAAACGCAGCTTTATTTCTATGGTTAAGCCTACCGTCCACACTAATCCGTCAGGAAAACGCAGCTTTATTTCTATGGTTTGGCCTACCGTCCACACTAATCCGTCACGAAAACGCAGCTTTAATTCTATGGTTAGGCCTACCGTCCACACTAATCCGTCACAAAAACGGAGCTTTTCGGAAACGCTCTTTCCAACCAGAGGAATCTTGAAAGCGTCGGCTTTGCGTTTTTAGCGTTGGCCGACTGAAACATTTTGAAAACGAAGCTTTCAAAAGCAATGGAGTTACGATAATCATGATCTTCCCTTGTCCGAATTTTCCTCAAACACGCTCCGACGAAGGGCTAGCGCTCGAAACGTCAGCTTTCGATCTCTTTACGGTGGCCAATTCACATTATCAATTCAGTTGATAAAACCAAATTATCCTGTAATACTCCCACCGAGGCAGCACCGTAGTTTCTTTAGAAACTTACCCCCTTTACAATCCAAAAATAACCGGTGATTATTGCCTTTTCAAATTCCTCTGGCGCACTGTGGACGGAAAACACTTGATGTATTCTCAGAGTGAAACCTCCGTTTTCAATTTCTTTTGGTGTGGTATGGGATTGTTAGCGCATGTTACTTATGCTTGTTGCGCTAGTGAAAAACTGGCCTTTACACCCTCACCGAGCGTTCACGGTCTAAAAGGGCCTGAAAGACAAAACCGGCAAAGGCAGAAGATCATAGATATGCAAAAATGTTTTCACTCTTACTTCAGCTCGGGCTTCCCGTTTTTTCAAATAGTTGTTTTTAATCACGTCAAAGTCAGAGTGTGTCATTACTTATGCTTACGTTGGTAAGTAAAATCGGGCACTTAATTTGGGGTTCGCTCCGCCCATTCTTGAGGGGAAAATGATGGCAAATGGTATATCACTGCAACGAATTATCTTCAGAAATACAGTTGGAATTTTCATCCTGGTAGCTTCGGGCTTCCGTTTTTCAAATAGTTGTTTTTAATCATGTCAAGGTCAGAGTGTGTTGTTAACTTATGCTTACGTTGGTAATAAAATCGGGCACTTAATTTGGGGTTCGCTCCGCCCATTCTTGGTGGGGGGGAAATGAGTACAAATGGTATATCACTGCAACGAATTATCTTTCAGAAAAACAGTTGGAATTTTCGATCCTCGTAGCTCGGGCTTCCGTTTTCAAATGTTGTTTTTAATCATGTCAAGGTCAGAGTGTGTTATTACTTATGCTTACGTTGGTAATTAAAATCGGGCACTTAATTTGGGGTTCGCTCCGCCCATTCTTGGTGGGGGGAAATGAGTACAAATGGTATATCATGCAACGAATTATCTTTCAGAAAAACAGTTGGAATTTTCATCCTCGTAACTCGGGCTTCCGTTTTTCAAATAGTTGGTTTTAATCATGTCAAGGTCAGAGTGTGTTATGTAATGTTTAAAAAACGAGCAGGAGTGTTTTATCGGTTTAAAACACGAGGCGTAGCCGAGTGTTTTTAGACCCGATTAAACACGTGCTGCGAGTTTTTTGAACGGCTTCAAAAACATTCCACAAAGAGCGTGTCCCTCTGGACTCAAAACAATGGTTTCCAAATTTTGAGAGGTGATTATTAGAACACGAAGAAAACATTTTAGGTATAAATTAGTATGCAAGATAATCAAATCTCACACGTGTTGATCTGTTCTTCTAATAACCGAAGAGGACATGGCGTCCTGTTCCAGAGCTTTTTGGAAGCCTAAAAATGCCGAGGAAGAGAGGAATTTAATCGAGAATGCTATCCCAAAGTCAACACCGTGCAGTGACAAAATGGTCAGTGAAAATTTTTCCAGATCTGTATTTAACAACTGTACTATTAATTTTGTGCAAAAAGTAAATTTTATGTGTGCGAAATTAGTTGAAACAACATAAATATGCACCCACCATTGTGTCAGTTGCGTGTTGATAATTAATTATATTTCATAAGTCACGTGCAGTGCTATAACTGATAAGAACAACCGCATACTAATAAGGATGAGATTTATCCGATATAAAGTCACTGCACGTGATGTATTATCAACAATTTGATAGGTCAATGGGTTTATGAATTATATTGAGTTTTTGAAACTTATGCTCACGTTGGTAATTAAAATCGGGCACTTAATTGGGGTTCGCTCCGCCCATTCTTGTGGAGGGGAAAATGAGTGCAAATGGTTATCACTGCAACGAAATTATCTTTCGGAAATAAGCTGGAATTTTCATCCTCGTAGCTTTTAAAACAATTTCATAAGGCAGACATTGAGGAAGAAAAAACACTGATCATCTCAGGCGAACCATAGTGATTTAGACCAAATTCTCTTAACAAAAACATTATTAAGTTTCATGTTAATTAGTGAGGCAGAGTCGTATGACCTTGAAGGTTTTATGACGTTGTGCGGTAAGGGTATAGTTCACAAGGCATGTACGTTGATTCTGTAAGCAATAAAAAAGGAATAGAAAAAATGCGCAAGGTGTAGAATTGAATCTGGCCAATAAAAGTATTGCGGTTGGTTATGGCGGGGTCGACCCAAATCTAGGTGAAATCGTTTAAAGAGAGGTTAATGGAAAAAATAGTTTTGTTAAACCACCGGAGCTGGTGGGAACTGCTTGGTGTACGTATACCAATTTTAAACATCAATCTTAATCTAATTTCAGAACAACATCAAATCTTCCAAATTTCCCATTTCCATAAATTTTACTAATCCTTTGAGAAATACTATTTATCCCCAAATATACCCAAAAACCCCCAGAAATTTACAAAACAACCTAAAATATAGATATGTGTAATGAGTGAAGAGATTGCCGACTGCTTGAAACGTAAACGAGATATTTGCGTTAAAACCACAATACCCAGCCAAATACGACCTTCAGGTAGAATCCCGCCTTATTTATTCCCTAAAGTGATGGACATCTAAACTCTCAATACAATGCCGGTATAGGTGATGAGAATACCGAGACAATCAATTTGCCCAAATGACGTGACATAAAGTTGAACTAACTATGGTTGAACTGAGCAGCATTCAAAACGAAAGGCGGTTAAGGTTATGATAACACTATTTCGATCGAATTTCTGTCTCAGGGGTTGGTTCTTGTCGCCGACCAACATAATTTTAGCGTATGCCTCAGAGTCTGTAGTTTCTTCGCACCCTCATGTTGTTAGGCCAGCAATTTTACCCTGAGGGATTGAGGTTTTTCGTTGAAACGGTAATACGGGGTGAACTTGAAGCAAATGTGACGTGAAAATCAACAAAATTCGATGATCGAACTGAAAAAGAGTCAAAAGAGGTATCGTTGCGCGGTTGAATCAACCATTTCCGGGGCGTGGATGTGCAAAAAGGAAAAAAACAGACGATAGGAAATTGTAACCAAACCCGCGTTGTGGGTACGTGCCCCGGGGAGATAAATAGCGGATGAATTAGGGGACTAGCCTTAGCTACTCTAACTACGAGGTTAAATAAAGTAGGTATGTGTATGTATCAGGGCTTTTTCAAAGACAAGTAAACAAACAAGTGATATTTCCGTTTTGCACACGTGTGCCAATTTACGGCTGAAACAACACTGATCAATCTGATAAACTCATGGTTAAATTTGGAACTCAGCTTGCCTTTGAACTGACCGCGGACTTCAGTGGCATTAATTACAAGAATTAGATCTTTCTAAGTGGATAAATATTTAGAACTAGCAATAGTTTTCACCAGAGCTGCCCCCGCTTTTGAAGATCTGTTTAAACACCTGTATATGGCTTTTACTGGATATAAATACTGTGCATACGACTGTTAAAAAGAAACATTTGAATATTTATTGAAGTTAACATCCATGTAACTGGTTAACATATTTGTCTGTAAATGGCAATGAAATCTATTACAGCCATAGAGGCCATACAGTTTTGTTATTTTTTTTGTGTGAAACAGCAACGTATTGTATGTTAAGAAATTTGTTTATTTTATTGTAAAGTTAATATTCTGTGTAAACAGGAATGTATTATATGTTAAAAATTGGAGTAATTGTTGGAAAAAATCATTGTAATAACCATAACAACAATAATAACCAAACTTACAACAATGCATATAATCTATAAAATTACCTGCAATCGATTTAATTTAGGCCTAAAAGAGGAAATATAATGCCATTACAAACATGCAATCTACTTCTACTTCTTTTATACAATATTTTGTATTTAATATAATATACATAAAAACTCGCCCGAGGCTCGTGTTTTCTACATTTCCCTCGTGTACGCGACTTCGTGGTTGCAAGACCTTGCATTGACATGCAGCCAGAAGATGGCAAAACGCGAACTCGTTGTTGAAATGCTGCTAGATGATGGCGAAATGCGAACTCGTGGTTGCAAGACCTTAAAACACTGCTAGAAAGAACTCTAAATGCTGCTAGAAGACGGCGAAACGCAAACTCCTGCTTCCAAGACCTTGGAGTGCTGCTCGAAAACCTCGTGGTTGTAGAATGACATCTACCCGACAGCACCTTGCGCACTTGCTGAAATATTACCCGAGACCACCGTGCGCGCCTAGTTTGATCAAATCGAGATTTTTTCGCATACTACAAATTTACTTACTTACTTACATCTTTTCATTTTTGAAATTCCTTATATGTACACACGCGGGGATCCTAGGGTGCCTCCTCGGGTTTTGGCCTCTGGGCCAAAACCCTGCGGGGGCAACAATCTAACAAGCGACCGCAGCTCATAACACAGAAATAACAGAGAACTCCTCAGATTTCAAATGAAAACAAGTTTTGATTCCTAATCCATGTTCCGGCATAATTGTGTGATGTGATGAGATAAATCTTTTCCAGGCTTTCTTTTTCTATTAATTCCAGCAACTACAGTTTCACAAAAGGAAATCTAAATCGCAAAAATGCAAGTTTCTAAGGCAAGGAAGAATATGTTTTTAGCAGCAGTATACCAACTTGACCAGTTGTTGTTACTTGGCTTTCGGCCGAACTGTGTTTCGCCTTCTCGATCTTTAAAACAGTTTGGCATTTTTTATCCATCATCTAGACATTCTCATGCGAGATAAAGTTATATAACTCTTAAAAATTGTTTTCTGCCGCATGAAATCCAGCTTAGCGATTCATCAGTTTACGAAGCAAGGAGTCGAATCCGGCCAGAAAGGCTGCAAGACTGAAATGGTACTTTGCATTGCGTTTCCTGCGTTAGGCTAAAACTCATTATTTGACTCTGCATTATTTAAGCTGAGAACTTCGACAGTAAAAGCTTGAGTTCCCGTCGCTCACATGTGACGCAGTTGTCCTGTCCCGTAATCTTAAACATAAATTTTCCACGTAAAGGAAACATATTTTGAAAACCACTAAACAGTACCTGAAATCTACCGATTTATCGTCTCGTTACTTGTCAACAAACAAACGTTAACTCGCTATGAAACATAGCCCTTGCTTTGCGTTTACAATTTACCACTTACCCAAAGCCCGCCCGACAAAAGCTTTCCTGTGGATGAGATTGCCCACATGTGCAAGCTTCACTTGCAGATACAGCTGCTAGCAGGAAAGCAACTCTAAAGAGCCAAGGACATCCTTGTTTCTTCGTGGTTCAGGAAAAACGTGAATGATTGGCAAGGTTGCAACCAAAGAGCTGACAACGGTCCGCTAATATCATGTCGGATGGCTATCTCGCTATTTATATCACCGCTTTTGAAACGTGATATCCAGTATTCCGTGTGGCTATTTTTCCGTCTACGTCACGGCGAAGTGCCTTTTGTAACAACGTAATTTTACCCCGCCCTGGCTTGAAAGTTTAAGGCCCAGTTCAAAACGTCGCGCTAGTCGTCATGTCGAACTGAACTCAATCGCATTAAAGCTCGACTTCAGCGCGATTGCAGCACGACAGTTGATTCAAACGTCGTACTTAATAGCTGCTGACTGTCTCAACTCTATGAAAACAATGGTTACTCCATCTTGCTGCCGTGTCATAAGAAATACTGGTTGGTGGGCAAAGGTTTGGAATAGATACTCAGATGCAAGATTTAAGACACTTTTTCGAGTATCGAGAGGTACTTTTCTCTTATTCTTGGGCTTATCCTGACCTGATTTGTTAAGAGATGCAATTACCTAGAATTCGTTACCTAGAATTCGATTTTTGCCTGTCGGACAGACGCTTGAACATTCCGATAAATCCGACTCTGGGACTGATTGTTCGAATTGCACAGATGATAGGGTTTCAATCTAGATTTCTCGAACTCTGAAATCCAATCTTTTCCTCGTCATTCACTATTCACATCCCCACCAGCCGTCCTATTTCTGCGTGATATCCTCGACTTGAGGTTATCTGTTTGTTATAGTTCCCCTGGCCCCAACTGCGTAGAAAGGCCAGGCCCGACTGTAATAAAGAGGTCTTGCAGTAATCGTACCTCTGTACATGCGGTCGCGTTGCGTGTAGTAACCAGGCGATAACTTATGACTTCTTCAAAAATCATTATAATAATACATTCAATTACGCAAAATTCTATCTCATCATGCTTTGATTCCCGCAATAGTCAACTTCCGAAACGCACAACCAATGCAAACTTGATTTTTTACATTACAACATTATGTATATGATCATGCATGATAGCCGTTACTATGTTTTAGTTTCAGTTTTTTAGTTTACCAAACGCCTTTTGCAAACACTGTGTGTATTTACGGTCATGCAAATAAAGCTAGTTGTTGTTGTTTGTTGTTGATTGTTTGGTTGGAACTCCAAAGTTGCATATCGGCCTGTTTCATATCAACTTTGTTAACATATGCCGCACGTCTTGTTTTTGGTAGGCATTGCAACCCTAGCGCGGGGCTACTGTAGCTTCAAGTTTAATGATGTCCTCCCGGCTACAACGATGAGCGCGCCATTTTTTTTTCCATCACTGGAACTTGAGAGAGGGGCAGTCCTTAATTTTTCGTGTTAAATTTTTTTTCCAAGATTGTAGGAATCATTTCAGATGCAAAATGCTGTTTCTTTTCTGGAATACACACAGTTCTACTTCTATAACGATCGGATCAAGTTCCGGTTGTCGGTTAGAATTTTTTTTTTGTCGCTGGTCGGTAATATTTTTCGCTCGTAGTATTTTCGCAGCCTTTCACTTTGACTATTGAGATAGTAAAAATATTGCTTGTTGTTGTTGTCGCGTTAATCTCATTTCAGATCCCTAAAAAGGACAGAAAGGCTCGTCGGTACCTTTTAAGTGTTAAAAACGTGGTTTTCGGGGGGTACCTCTTAGTGGTTGTTTAGCCTTAAAAAGGTCCACAGTGGGATGTTTGCCGGTTCCTTTTCTGGTTGAGAGAGATTTATGACAAATGCATTCATAAAACTCTCCGAGTAGAAGGTATTCGAAAGCACTCGTCTTTGATCGCTATTCTGAAAATTAATGTAAGTATGAGTTTATGGTGTTCATTTAGAACTGGTACTTCTAAGGAGTGCGAAAAATGCCAACATGCCAGGCCCACCAAACAGGATCTTGAAAACCCTCTGATTCACTTTCTGCCTTATCGGGTCAGCAGTGCTGAAAGCCACTGACGTTACAAACGGCGGCAGTGTCCGGTATTATCAACACATAAATTTGATTTCAGATGTTCTAAGCAGTTTGCATTATATCTAGCGTACCTGGCAGTTTTCAGTTTGTAAAACTGATAAACTCGGATGTCGGCCCGTTTGCCAGTCTGGGCCAATCATAATACAAGTGAACATTTAAATTGCTGAACAACAAAACGAAGTAAACTTTTCTCAGAAAAAGTCTGGCCCTGATTAATCTGCGGTCACATTGCCAAATATCCTTCTCGTCGTGAGTCATCATAAGAGATTGGTTATCTACATTGCATAAAATATATGATTAGGACCCTGCGCTGCGCTCTGCATTGGTCAAAAACCCGGATGTTTTATCAGCGGTAGAAAACATAGAAAAAAAGCGTGTTTTATTGTTTTGCGCGCGTAAAAATCTATATTTTTTAAAGAGCAAATGGACGAAGCACCATAAGCCGTGTATTTACACTGTGATAAAACACATCTGGTCATTTGAGAACACTCGAGAAATAAAGGAAACACTCGGCCTGTGAGTTCTCGTTTTTTTTTTTTTTTTTGTTTTTCATGTTTTTACATTTCCCGCGTTGTTCTTAAACTGACCATCGTGTTTTATCACAGGGCATATACAAGGCTTAGGACTGCTTTATTTGTTTAATCAATGATTCAGTAAAATATATTTCTAGAATTCAGATAAGTCTCCGAATCTTTAGTCAGTGTTAACTGTAGCTTTAAAAAAGCTGGGGTCAACCAAAAATCTTTGCTATGTTCCAAAATAAACATACTTTGATTGTCTGCCCACACGGGTTAAGAAGGATCCCAATTTTTTGGCAGTTATTCCACTCCCGTCGTCTTCCTGTCGTCCCTAAATAACAACCGCCGGGGGGCAAAAGAATCGAAATGGAGTCACCTCGGAATCCTCTTCTCAAAATCTCATCGTGTTGGAGATTTTCTCCCCTCCGTTAAGCCTCGTAATTTTGTCGCTGAATTTTAGCACTGTGATGTTAGATTGAACCTTGATGAGGGAACGAGTCAACAAAACGATCGCCTGTTAGCGCTGGAAAAAACAAGTATGATAGATCTGCGTCAGCAAGTTAAGAGTTTGTGTCGAGACCTGCTATCGCCATCGAATTACGACGAGATGTCCACGATAAACCCGATCAACGAGAGTCGGGTGATGCTTGTGAGAAGACGCGGAAGCGAGAAGACGGTCTTACCTTCCCCAGGGCTAGAGAATCATCATTCCTTAATGGGATAAATCTTGACTGTTCGAGAACCGCTAGTAGTGTGGTTTCATTACTTAAGCAGTAAACCACAAGTTTCTATGGGTTATAGGGCTGATAAAACCACGCGGGATGTTTGGAAGGACAACGAGAAGAAATTTTTGTATACTCACGAGCCGCAGGCGAGTGATTTACGAATT
>JAHPZR010036494.1:0-10920 GCA_019787425.1 Platygyra sinensis
TCCTCTAACATCCATCCACCAATGTGTTCTGTCAAACTTTGAATATCCAGCTGCACAGGGCGTCCAGACACCATGCGGCGGAAATACTGTGCTAATGCTGCTGCTACGTTGACAAACGCTTGGCTAGAAAGATAACGTTTCAAAAGCACCTGGAGTGAACTGAAACCAAATACAGTGTGAGTGTGAGTGTGTACAAGTACATTTAGCCGTATCCTAACAATCCCAACTGTACCTAATATTGTGAACCAGCAGTGGTAGTATAGGTAGTATATAGTGTAGCTATTATCAGTAAAGTACCATAAATGTAACATACTTTGCATTTTTGCATTAGTTGCATTTGAAATTTACTAACCTTGACTGTGGATCTTGATACAGAAGCACAACACCACAGCTTGTCAAGACAGGATCTGGTGTTTCAGGAATGACAACATCAGCACACCTCTCGGCTTGAAGAGCAACTTTACCATTATGATCAGTATAACAGGCATCAAGACCTACTATACGATGACCTACATGTAACACAAAATACACAGACGTAGAAGTTACTGCCTGAAATATTAGTAATAATAACATTTATTTATATAATAATTATTATAATTACCCAAAATATTTTAACCATATATGTAGCAAGTACATCAACAGTTTTTGTCCTCCAAAGAATGTCCAAGATTTAACAGTATGTGCATGAACATCATTATGGACAAGTTTGTATAGCGTGATTGTCCAGGTGAGGGTAGTTCTAAAAAGAATTGTTGTTGGTGACACACGTTTCAACAACCCCAGTGGAAGTTGAACCTTCCAAGTCAAGCAAAGTACATCCAAGTAAGAACATGAACATCCAAAGAGAGACTACAAAAACATGGACCATGAGAAACTAAGACTATTTGAAACTACCAGTATATTCAGTCTATAAGAAACAAGTTCACAAGAAGGCTCAGTCAGTTATTAATAAGTGCTGGTTGCAGGTTTAGTTACAAGTCATGAATACTTTATAACCTTCCCTACTCTACTGGATGAGTGTGCTTGTCTCACCATAATTACAATGTAACCTGATATGCTCAAAACTAATGCTCAAGAGTAAATAACAGCTACTACAGTGTAACTTGTTTGATACATGTGGTTGGTGGAACATGCCATCTCACCTGATAATGCTTGGGGGATGGGACATTTCTCTGGGTTAAAGGGAAAGAAAGGACCCCATTTGCACACATCTCCCATACAAGGTGGAAAACATCTGAAATATACAGCACTATATACGCTAAATTTTGCCATTACCAGGTTCAAGCAGAACTAGTGACATTGTTCGAGTGTTGAAAATGTTGCAAGTTCCAGGAACTCTAGTACAGTACAAAATAAATGATGACTCTGCATTTCCAACTATGACAATATTTTTCTTCTCCTTCCAGATTTCACCAACTGTCAAGTCCTGCCTGTGTTCTCTTGGAAGAGCAAATGTAGTTTCTTCATATTTCCCCCTCTTTGCAGGGGATTCAGTTGGATCCAGTTTAAATCTTTTACTTGCAACAGCTTGTTCCCAAAAGTAATCTGTATCTCCCCTGTTAACAAACATGAAACAAGAAAATAAATTATTACCATGGTTGAAATCCTATACCGGGGGAAGGGGAGTACTCCCTTACATGGGCTATATAGGTATGTGCGGCCCCAAAGGGTATGGTTTTCAGCCCTTTTGGTCATAAATAGTGTATTGCTTTTAGCTGATTTTGGCCATAAAAGGGTATGGTTATTGTACTCTAGCCTTGATATGGGTATGATTTTAAGCCAATAAGCCACTTTTTCATCATTATCGAAAAGAACATCAACAAAAGCTCTTCACAAATTATGTTTACGGTAATTTAACACTGGTCTGAACTAGGGATCCAATTATAATGCAGGTCTGAAACAGGATTTTGATGTAAGGTTCAGGTCATAAACAGGGTTTCAAATTTTTGATCTGGTCATTGCCTGCAATGCAGGCATCTTATTGGGGCAAGTTGGCTCTCACCCCCTTGGTAGAACTTTTCTCTCTCCAGTCTTCCACTGCATGAAAAATTCAAGATGGCGGCGGAACTTTTTACGATGTGAGCGCTTGCTCGAAGAAATCTTGCATGCTCTGCAGGCTAATCTGGTCATAAATAGGGTAGGAAATATCGCAGATTTTGGTCATAAATGGGGTAAGGGTTTTGGGAACAGGCTGCACACCCCCACTCAATTTTTCTGGGACCATCCCCCTGGTCCTATACTCAGGTCTAGGGTCCTGATTAGGAATGGTACAGTGCATGTATGTAGTTGGGATCCTGAAGAATGCATAGAATTCTCTCAAAGAAATCCAGTAGGATCCTAAACAAGATACTGTACAGTGGGATCCTACCAGATCTATATGCAGGATCTTGCAGAATACTATACGATCTTAGAGGACCTTTACATGTACATGTAGGTTGCAGTACAACTTCAAGGGACAATGTTTTGCAAAAGAAATCATTTCAAGCCAAATCCATGATACTGTTTCATCTACATTTTCCCCCAAAACAGTACTTAAATAACTTGAAAAGCACAAGTTAAACACAAAAATGCACTTTTCAAAAATGCAAGTCTACAGCTGCTAAGTGTTATTTAAGCAATAGAAAACGTTTTGCGTGTTTGCATAGCCTGATATAAACACGAGAGGGGTTGGGAGAATTCGAGACAGTTATGCAAACCCGAGACTATTAACTTCTTGATCCAAAAAGCTTTTCTCAATACATGCTCTAGACAATCATCTTTCCTACTAACCAATCAAAACGCGCATCTGATATCGCACGAACCAATGAAATTTCGCGTTACAAAAATCAAAATTTGTGGCAAAATAGCCAGCGAGCAAGCGCCGTGTAAATGAAAGCGATATCAGCTTTGAATCCTTCTAAATCTTTGGGGAGAAATGCCTAAAGTTTGATGAAAACAGAAGAAATGTTCAAAAGATTTATGACTCTGTAAGTAAAGAACTTCAAGATGAAACCATTGTGCTTGATCGCTCTTGAAAGTGATGCAAACTTGCCCGATTTGGCAGCCTAAGAAGATGGTTGAGAAGTTGAATCGCTCATCGTGCCTTGTGAAGTTTTGCTGGTTTAGAATCATAGCACAAGCGGCAAGTTTGAGTAAATGCACTTAAGTCGAAGGGCATTAAATCCATCAGTCTGGTGAGCTGTCTGGTAAATTCTTCCAAGTTTTAATGGTCATTTTTTGAATATTTGACAGCCAAAACACGGCAACCGATCGGCCGTGTAAAATTTGATTTGAACAGATTTCACTTTGCAGACTGTAGCATATAGTTGGCGTTTAATTTTATTGTACATCTTTTTCAAAAGACAGCATGCGATTTGGAGAATTTTATTGTAGTACTTACAGTGCTGATTATATTACCGTGAACACCTAAAATATGTCTGGAATGTTTATTGTGTTGTAACCAATCACATGCAAGATCTTCACACCACAGAAACCACAAGCAATGAACCGTTTCCTATCGGCCACGGAACAAATTAATTTTTGTTTTGTTTAAGGATACAAACTGTCTTATTAGGAATTTAAAACACCGCTGTTCCCCAAGATCAGTGTTGAGGACTGCATCCAGGTCATTGTTCGAGTTTAGAAAGAAAAAATTTAGAAGCCAACGCGATGCGACGGCGACCAGCTTTCCATATCACAACATCACATGAAGATAATAAAAAATCAACAATCGTGATTAGCATAATCCTTGCTAATATTTTATGTAGAACAAGGGTTGATTTGTGTGGGCTAACAATTGAACCCTCGAACTACTGTGCCGGCAGAAGTTCCTTGATCGCAAGATCGCAAACTGGAAAGACCGCCGAACAAATTTGCGATCAGCCGTAACTAATTATTCCGATTTCGATCGTTACAAAAAGTTTGAAAATTTGCACGCCAAACTGTCGCGTGCGTCCGCCCGGCACATCGGCTTAATATTTACTTCAAAATCGCTCAAACCTGTATTCTTTGCTATTATAGCACATACTGTAAATAAATGGGCAGGAAAAGTAATTGTTTACTTGTAAAAGACTGAATGTTGAAACAAAACGAAAATAACTTGTTCTGTGGTAGAAAACCTTTCGTTGCTTGTGGTTTCTGTGGTGTGAAGATCTCACATGTGATTGGTTACAACACAATAAACATTCCAGACATATTTTAGGTGTTCACGGTAATATAATCAGCACTGTAAATGCAAAAATTATTTTGAAAAACATTCACTGTGTATTTTGTTGCATAATATTTTGTTGTCTTCCCTTGAGCTCCCTCGGCAAGGTCGTCTTAGCTCACTAACATCGAGGCATGCAAAGCGCTGTTTTTCTTCTTTCTTTTGCTTTCTTTCCATGAGTGAGAGGGAAAGGGATGGTCAATTCCCAAATCAAAACTTGGAAAAATTTTCTTCATTTGAATTCCTTAATATTTGTACTTGAGAGTTGAACTACCGGCTTTGAAATGGTTTCAAATAATTTGTGCCGGGGAAACACAGAAAGCGTGACGTGACAACCGTGTTTGCATACTCTCATCTAAACACGCCTATCGACCAATGAGAATGCACGTACTGTCTTAAATATTTTATAAAAGTCAATTGAAGGCCTTTGTGCAAAAAGGGCGTATATTGGTTTTTGGGCGATTTTCATTTTTTGCAGGATCGAGCTAATTTTTCACAGACTGACTTGTTTTCATATGAAATGCATCGTTCTGCAATAATTGTATTGGTCGTTTTGCGCTTCGTTCTCCAGAAATGACGTATGCATAAAACTCAGTTTTCCTCTGGAGACCTTTTGTTCAACGAGAAACAAAAGAAACCTTTTGTTTCACTTACTTTTATTATTCGTATAATTACGCTAGTCAGTTACTCAGGGTTCGAAATTGCGACTCACTGGTCACCAATGTGACCAAAACTGCACACTGGCGACTAAATTTTCAGAACTGGTCGCCAGCTGGCGACTCGTGTTTTGTCGGATAACTAAAGAAAACCAAGACACAACTTTTGTTTTTAAATCTTTTTATTAGGGAATCAATCGGATATGGTAGCTGGTATACAACTCACCTTTCCGTTCCCAATAAAATAATGTCTGAATATTACTAGCAAATCAAAAAAATTGAATGTATTTCTACACGTCAATACTACGTTTACGGTGCGCCATATTGTTTCAGCGGCTTCTCCTGGTCGGAGACTAGTACGAGCAATGTGATTGTGTAGGGGCCTGGAGCCCGTTTCTCAAAGCTCCTGGTAATTACCAGGCCCATTAAGCTGTTTTGTTTTCCATTCCAGATGGGAGTTTCAAACGTTTTGAATATTATGCAGTGAAGTTATTAGCTAAAGAAACAAAATGGACTTTATTAGAGTTCAGAACACATGCTACTTTCCTTGAGATTTTGATTTCAAAATCTGATTTCGGGCCCGCTAAGTTACCGGGTCTTTCGAGAAACGGCCCCTGGGCCAAGTATTGCATTTGTCAGCAAAAGGCGTTGAGAAAAGGTGGTTGAAAAGAATTGAAGTAGCAAAGGGAAAAATGAACACGCAATGACCCGTGTTTGTCTTACAATAAAAACCACCTTTCATGCTTCGCTTCATTTAAAATGACTATAGAGACAACCATCACCTTCGGACTAGAGACATATCACCTGAGAACAACGGTAGCTAAAAAATAGGTGTTACCAGTATTGTTTCTAATTGTTTTCACTCTTCAATTGTGACTTTTTTTGCATGCAAAGTAACACATAAAATTGTATTTTTGTGTAAGTTATATATAAAATAAGTTGGCGATCAAAATTTACGATCTGGCGACCAAAATTTTTCTGTTAGTTGCCACCTGGCTCCCGAACGAAAAAGTTAATTTCAAACCCTGTTACTGCTGCTTCATTAGCGCAAGCGATTAAGGCGATGAACGGAGCAGGTCTGGATTTGTTTTGTCGTGACACTGGTTCAATACAAGGTCCGTTGCTTTTTTTTTGTTCTGTTTCTCTAGCTATTTCACAAACCAAAAAAATAAACGTGCTGTTGAAGCTGCTAAAAGTAATCATTTAAGTTTGCGTCGTGTCAAAATCTGCCTTCGAAAGATTTGCTCATAAAGATGCCACTTCATACAAGACTCATTTCTGCATACGTTATTTGTAGAGAACGAGGCGTAAATTGACCAAAGCAATATTATTACGGAACGATATTTTCCATGTCAAAACACGTCAGTCTGTGAAAAATGAGCTTGATCCTGCAAAAAATGAAAATCGGCCAAAAACCAATACACATGTATGCCCTTTATGCACGAAGGCCTTCAATGAGAATGTGCCAACCATATGGCTCCTGGACTGCAATTTCAAGCTTCAAGTATTCCTAATCTGACACAATATTGGACAAAAAATTTATTTTTGTTTTGTTGTTCAGCAACAACTTTCATAATCCCAGGAATATCTAAGGTGATTTTGTATGTGTCATGTCGGGGATTTCTGCAAGTAATGACATATGATCTAACATCTATTGATAAAAATTAATTTTTGAAACCAAATTTGAGCAATTTTATTGTAAAAGCACCTACAGCTGTACAGGAATATAGATAAGGCCTAACACAGCTTTGTAGAATAGAACAGTTTTCAACTGAGTATCCCAAAACCAATTACTTGTTACCAATTAGAATTTTCTGCTAATCTCAAACTGAAGTAAACCAAAACCAAAGTTATTGCTTGATTTAGAATAAATATGAGCGATATAAAAATAGAACAACGTTTCAATGACTTCACGTCACCATTATCAAGTTTGAAGTACATGATAAAATTGATTGTATATATAGGTAGCACCTGTAGTGTGAAAATACGTAGGGCATTGAAAAGCGTATCAAGTATTCAATTGTTATGTAAAAAGTTTGGCGCAAACTGAATCCGATCGAGTGTTAAGTTTTGGTTTTATGTTCCTGATGAACAGCATCTCATAGATTAGACAGTCAAACTTTGTCTGGCATTTCTTTAGAACTGTAAAGTAACTGGTCTTTTAGATTAGTTGGTTGCAGCCTGTGTTCTTCTTTCAAGTGTTTACCAATAGAAGAATGTTTATGTTCGGCGATGTGTTGAAAGAGGTGTTGGGATGTGTATCCAACAAAATCTGTATCACACAGATCACATGAAAGTTTGTAAACAACGCAATGTTGGTTAATTAGGGGAGGTTTGACCTCCACAACTTTGATGTCATGAATGATTTTTCTACTAGTAAACACTGGGCGCAAATCACTTCCAATTTTCTTGCCGAGTTTGATGAGATCTTTTCATACAGCATCAGCAGACCTCTGATCTTTGAATGGCAAGATAATTCCAATGGGATGATCTAGAGGTAAACACTTGAAAGAAGAACACAGGCTGCAACCAATTAATCTACAAGATGAGTTTACAGTTCTAAAGAAATGCTGCACAAAGTTTAACTGTCTAATCTACGAGATGCTGTTCATCAGGAACAAGACCAAAACTTAACACACAATTGGATTCAGTTTGTGCCAAACTTTTTACATAAGAATTGAATACTTTAATACCCTTTTCAATTCCCTAAATATTTTCACACTACTACTGCTATAATATTATATACAATCAATTCTATCATGTACTTCAAACTCAATAATGATGACATGGAGTCATTCAATCATCATTCTATTTTTATATCGCTTATATTTTTTCTAAGTGCTTCACAAGACCTTTTATCATCAGATATTGCCAGATTAATTTCGAAACTCAATTGAAAACTACTCTAGCTCCTTGTATTTGATAATACAGTAGTTTATTTGGGAAGCTGAATTTGATATCCAATTTGTGCCATGAATCTGTGAGTGTACTGTAAATATTTATTTTAGCTAAGGAAACCTGCAAATTAAAGTTTTTAAACTGTCAAAAAAACCGGAGGGTGTAATTTGCAGGTTGCAGGTTGCAGGTGCAGGTTGCAGGTTGCAGGTTGCAGGTTGCAGGTTGCAGGTTGCAGGTCAAATATAGATAATTCCAATGAATATCAATCAATCAATAAATAAATAAATAGATAAATACATATACAAATAATAGATACCGGAAAATGTTAAAATTCCCGTTTTTTTTATTGGCAAGACTGTCTTGTAGTAAGTAGTTTATGATCAACTCTTCAGTAATGTTTATGTTGATGTTGTGACGTTAATCAGCAAAATTTAAATAATTTAAAGCTAATTATTTTCGAGA
The DNA here is from genome assembly GCA_019787425.1 of Platygyra sinensis. Lineage (NCBI taxonomy): Eukaryota > Metazoa > Cnidaria > Anthozoa > Scleractinia > Merulinidae > Platygyra > Platygyra sinensis. The sequence continues at coordinate 8,203 of JAHPZR010036494.1, forward strand.
TCAACAAGGTTAATATCATGAACTTGAATCTTTAGTTGCCGAATATTTCAAGGTTAAATTTGTAAGAAGTCCAAGTTCTAAGGCAATCAAAGTAGTGTCGATTGTTTTAAAAGTAATAAGAATGTCTACAATGTATAAAACCTTGATAATAGAGTTCACATTGCGGGCCATAGCTAGCAACCTGCAAACCAATGAAACAATCAAATGAGAGATGATAACTCCGCTTGCTTAGTAACAATAAGGTCAACACTATTTTCGGAACTATGTGGAACTATCTTTGTGTGAGCGTGGAACGTTACTCACAGGATGATTGGTAAATCCCACGTTAATAAACAGAATTTTGTTACGCGCGCTTCAAACGATTTACTACAACAAAGTCACCACGGTGATTGGCGTAAACAGAGTTAATTGAAGCGAGGCCAATGAAATGTTTAACCAAGCGATGTGTATACCAAAGCAAAGCGAAGCGGTTTCGAAAACTAAGATGTAAATAATGGAGTAAAACTAAACTGAATTAGACTATGTACAAAACTATATTGTAAACTTCGGAAAACAGAAATTGAACTGCACAAATCCGGCATGAAGGCTATAAAATAGTCAGCATCCACAAGGAAAAACTACTTACTTCTTTGTCCGCATAAGTGATTTCGCAGCGTTAATCGTCCACCTCTATTCTTGATCTTAACACGATGAAACATTGACTGGAACTGAATAATCTTCCTGACCACATTCGTAAAAATGCTAACTAATACAAAGGGTAATAGCTTTCTTTGTTTCATTTACCGTACGTCGGAAACCATCCGAAAAAATTAATACTAATATAACCTGCAATCTACAACCTACAACCTGCCACCTGCAACCTGCAAATTACACCCTCCGTCAAAAAACAGGATGACATAGGGTGAGTTTTAGAGTTGAATACCAACCAGGCATTGTGTTGAGGTCCTTGTCCCCCATGGGAATGTACCCAGGTTCTTTTAAATCCTGTCCTAGGTGTAAAGGTCCTTTTTGATTTATTTTTCCTGGATCCTTTGTTCCTGAAAGCGTTCTCTGGGTCTTGAACTCCAATAGCCAGCAGTGCCTCCCGAGCTGCCAACTGTTCTGCTTGTTTTTTGGTGGTGCATGGTACATTGGACGAGACTGTTTTGTCGCCAAAACAAACAAAACTGACAAAACCAGGTCCTTGAAAATGAAATTTGGCAGAGTTAAAAACTCAGTTATACTCTCTTATAACCCAAAAAGCAAAGAACTATTTTGGTAGCAAGCAAAACAATAATTATTATTATTAGATTAGTATGCATGTCTCAACCTCCTCGTGACTCACACTTGATTTACTCACTGGTGCCTCAAATTCAAAGTAGAGGACAAATCACATTATGACAAAGGAGTGATATGTTTACAGGTTAGAACAACTTACAAAAACTAGCAAACACAAGTCTAAAGTGAAGTTTAAATAATTTTACCATTCCAGGACGTTGAGTATGTAGGTGGTTTGTTTCCTCTCTGCTGACAGTTCTCCTGAAAAAGATTCTTGTAAGACAAAGTGGCATCAAACTTTTCTGGAGTTGATGCAAACTTTTCTGGAGTTGATGCAGTGCTCAGTATTCCTATTGAACCCATCAGTTTTTAAGTAACAGAGAGTTCCCTTCTGTTTCTTGCTCTGAATTTAACTGTTTGATGGCTACAGATGCTGCATTTTGTTGGGCTAGCTTTTTGTTCGATGAGATCCCTTCACTCTTAAATTGCTGCCCATTAAAGGTCACAGTGCAGACAAAACCAGGGCCCTCTAGTGTAGTCTCATATTTGGGGAGAGCTAGTCCCATTTTCTGCGCTCTTTCTTGGAGGAGGTTCTTGAATGATACAGAAACATTCTTTGCTGTTGAACTGGAGTTGAGGTAACAGGAAGAAGTGTTCCAGCAACTTCTGCCACAGAGGAGTAGGTGAAGACATTGGTGCTGGTGGATGCGTGTCTTCTCGTGTTCAGCTGCTGCTGATGTTGACACGCATTTCGGGTTTGGACCATCAGACCCGTCATTAGTAGCCAAGGGCGGCTGTTTCCTGGTCATCTTGTGATGCGTTAGGTTCACCTGTATTAGCGCCCTCACCTGTATCAAGCAGCCCTAACCTCGCGCAAAGCTACTTTAGCCGCATTTTTTTTCTGCCTGTTTCTTGCTGCTAAACTCAGCTTCACTGGTAAAAGTCCGCCCCAAAACGGTCAGATTAGCCATGAAAACTGGATTGCCAACTCTGCACTCTTTGGGTACAGCTGTACTGAGGAAGCTGGACCTTAGCTTTTTGGCAGGTGAATTTGGCAAAAGACTTTTGTAATTGTTGTCCGACATGTTTTCAATTCACACTAACTCGTGAAAGCCAGGAATTTGGCGCTAGTCACTCAACCTAACACATCGACGGGGAATACATCTTCTGACTAATTCACAAAAGTATGCACATTCTCTCCTCACAGAGAAAAGGCATAGTTTTGCGGTCAAAAATCCCCCATCCACTGCCACATGCATGTAGCCGCCATCTTTGGCTTGCAACCCATAAAGCATGATGGTTATGAGGAGTTTTGTTTCCCACGGGCAGGGGTGTAGTGGAGGGGGGGGCGGGGCGGGGTAAACAAACGATGTGCATGAGATTTAAATGACAACATATATTTTTTTGCGTTTCTAGCAACTGTAAAATTGATCCAGATTACATCCTAGTGTTACGCACGTC
>JAHPZR010036495.1:0-5000 GCA_019787425.1 Platygyra sinensis
ACACAATTAAGAGGCTGTCTCTGCAAAAGCCGACCAATGATTTTGCTTTGAATATTCGATTTTTCTCATAAGCTGGAATTTCGAAGCCCTTACCTGGTCAAACACTAACATGCGTTTATTTGATAAAAATTCTAATTGAATTTTTCTAGGATTGATTGAAGTTCGGTTAGCGAGACACAAGATGCGTGCCTTCCGAAACTGGAAAAATAGGCCATATTGCCGACGCGGTGAAAAAAAAAGATAATATTCGCTCAAAAGTCCCAATTATTTCCGGCTTACAACTATAAATATATTATAGCATGTTGTTTAGCTGTCATTCAATTGTTATTCACTGTTGTTCCTTCAACGTTTAAAAAAGATTTCCTATCGGTTAAATCGAGTTTTGAACCAGGGACGAAAAAAGCTCTGCTTTGAAGGCACGTTTTAAAAATGTGAAACTGCTGAACTACATGAACAGAAAGTAGAAATGGCCCTTAATTTAAAACAGTAAATAAAATTTTACAGACATAGCCTCTTTAGTTGACAGCTAAAAGCAGTGTTACCATAACAACGTTCAATAAACAGAAATTGCTAAAGAAATGAAATTTAGCAGAGATTTAGTTCAATTTTTATTTTCATTTAAACTTTACTTGAATTGTGGACAACAAAGTCCTGTGATCTGAGATTAACTTTTCCTTTATCTAAAAAAACATCCTTCTTATCTGTTCTTTTTTACTGATAAGTTTTTCGTTTGGCATATTTCACATAATAAGTAGAGAACGGAAATAAATTCACACCGATCAGTGAAAGACAAGGAATAATTACAGTCACGTGGTGTGTGGAGAGAACCAGTGGCATGCCTGTTACAATCTCCTTAGACTGTTCGCAGTCCCGTATTTTTCCGTGAGATCGTAGATGTCGATCGTTGAGTCCGACGGGCCGCCATAATTGGTCTCTTGATGCGAGCGAAACTGGGGAGGGAGAGTACAAAATACCCGTGGGTAGGGGTGCTGAACCCCATCATCCCTACCCACGGGTATTTTGTACTCTCCCCAGTTTCGCTCGCATCAAGAGACCAAGATTGCGGCCCGTCAGACTCAAAGATCGACATCTACTGCACATAATCCGTTGTTCTTTCAGTGAAATGCGCCACAGGAGAAGGAAGACATTAGAGAAGCGTGTCATTTAGATAAACGAAAACTTGACTTTTATTGTTATTGCTTATTTTTTGTCATTTATAAATGTAAAGAATTCAGTGTGTATGTATCATAAGCAAAAGAGCTAAGAGAAGCCACTAAGGCTTACCTTAAAATAATTTAAATTCTTAGCAGAATCCAAGGGCGATACTGTTACCAACAAAACACTGGCTTTCCTTTGACCGTGTTTGAGCGACATTCGCTGCAGCGAAGAATAATCAGAGGAAATCCTCTTGGATCACAAATTAAGAAAGAAGTCACTTTTGGACTCATAAAAATTACTTATTGTACTTTTAAGTTCTAACTTTCCAGGGTAAAACCGACTCAATATTCACCGAACCGTCCGGTAACAGCCTGCACAACCTGTTAATTAATGGAGGCGCCACGGTTAATTTCGATTTCTTTGTCAACCAGATACTAACTTGTCTTCATTTCACGTTCTGCTCTGAACCCTGATCCTTGCAGTTTAAATACGAAATGTGATCAAGATATCTTCGAGAATATGACATACTTTTTTCATTGAGGAGATATTAGCTTCGAGATTTGTGCTACAACACTGCATGTGTTGCATGGTTGTTTTGCTCTTTGGAAGTTAACCGTTTTACTCGGCGTTTTCAGTTCAGTTCCTATGATTCGTGGCCGGATTCCCCAAATGCAAAATTCAAACTCAAATGAAACCAAAAATAGGTAAATTTCAGTTAAACTTTGTCTATTTAGGAATTTCTGTTTACTGGCCGTTGATTTGTTAAAATGACACTGCTTTTTGCTGTTAATTCTGTAACAGTATATTTTTAAGTGCAGATCTGCAAGTCTTTGTTCAATGCGGTATTAACGAATTAGTCTCAACTTAGTCACAGTACTTTCAAGAATCCCAGTTTGGATCAAATGGAAGCTAAACTTTATAAATCAGAATCAACGGCGCTTACCTTTCTTCGCAGTAACGGTGATCGAAGTCAATGATATTAAAAAGTAAGCGATTAAATTCATAACGAAATTGTTTAGTTACCCCTGGCTTTAATTTGCTATCCAGTAAAGGTCTTTACTCACCCCATATTTAATGACCTTTTTACTTAGTAGAGAAACTTTAATTAATTATTGATCAGTTTACCCCTTATTAAAAGTCCTTTATAAACCTTTTCCGCATCTTACCAACTGGTAGTAAAGATGTAGGGGCGGGTGGAAAGCATTTTTAAACATCGCCGACTTGAGTCATTTATTGCTTTAACTGTAGCAGATTTTTCCTAAAAATGTCATACCAGATACCAACATTTCTTTTCTTTATTTGCAAAAGTAAGCTAGCGATAACCTTAATAACATTTATTGAATTCAATTACCTGTAAGATCTGTTAATAATGCACCGAGCACTTCATGGTTGGCGAGCTGCCCGCTGTCTCACTTACGAAATGAAAGGTGTGAAGTCTTCGCCAAACAAACTAGTACATTTTCTTGCAAGTACATGCAAATCGCAGTAAAAGCCCATTTCAAGGCTACGGGTGGCCAAAATGACAGACCTATCCTGTATCGTTGGCTAATGGGTTGCTATAACTGCCAATGGACGTCATTCAACTTGTGTTGACCCGGGGTGGGGAGCAAAACGATCAAAAACTTACGTCGACTGCAAATTTGATCTCAATCAAAGTAAGCCTAAGTCAAATCAGCGCAAGTGCACGCAAAACTTGTCCAAACGGAATCACAAGTACACCCAACTTTCCAACTTGCGTCTACTGGTGAGTCCGTTTGCCAGGGTTAAACAAGCGAACGAGATTGTCTTCCAGCAGGTGAGCTTGTGAGTCTTTACAATTACAAAATACAGATCGTCCAAGAGAACCCGCATCACGTAAACCGCAAATATGGGAAAAGAACAAATAGTAAGTGAAAACCTCCCGAAAGCAATAATCTTCGAATGTAGCGATAAGATTCCATGGTTGTTAGCGAATATTTTATTATGGTATCAGTACACCCCAAATGACCATCATTCGCTGGCGCCGCTTTACGATCAAACCTTTGACGCAAACCCCAGTTAAGAACCCGTTGACAAAGAAAGAAGACAAGGAAACGTTTTTCGTTTATAACTTTGCATAGAATTAATATTTTTTTCTGAGATTTTTTTAAATGAAAGATCTCAATAACATCTCTCTAAATACGCGAAAAACAATTTGTCTGAAAAATGGTCAATTTAGGGTTTACTTACACGTTAAACATTTCAAAGCTGAACGACAACCTGAAAAATAGGTCCGCATTGCGTACATATGTGGACTCAAGCGTCTTAGTGGCGTAGTTTAATTTGACAGCTCGTTAAAGTTGCTTATGAGAAACGGGTTTCTTTATCAGGACAGGATGCTAATTTTATTTGCGGTTAGCTTGCTTAGTCTTTTGACTGGTGGGTTGTTTTAGCTGAAATATATTGTGACTGGATTTATAAACACAATGTTAATAATTTGCACCAAATCACCCATATTACCACGTCATGCTAAAGAGAAAAAACAGGGAAAGGCAAACAATAAAAGAAAGATAAACCAGTGGAGGAAAAAAAAGGACTGACTTTCCTTTTAATTTTTATCGCGTCAAATTTGGAGACGATATAAAAACTCATGGTTATAGGGAGCGAGTTCTTTGACCCCGTTTTCATAAACCCAGACATACTAATTGCCAAAACATATCATGGTGCTGTGTGAAGTTTATTATTAGTTCCTTGTGTACTAAGTTTAGGTTAGTTTTGAGTTTAGTAAAGGAGTAAATTGCAAAGTGCACGCATTGGAATCAGTGGTAGAGTTTTGTTATAAAGAACACCTTTGAAGCTCGCGCAATAAAAAGGGCTCTGTTATACATGAACGCAGAAGTCAATTTGTTTACACCATGTAAACAGCATCTCTCGGCTTAACTTAAACTTTCTGAAATAACCTTTAGATTCAATACAATACCATAAATCAAAGAGATAAGTAAAGGAGATTTAGCGTCAGTGTAAATCACCTAATTGGAACTGAGAAACGTTTTCCGAAAAGTAGTCTGCGTCACACAACTCACTCATCGCCCCTGTAACGCTAATCAGCGCACTTAGAGTTCTAGCAGTGTTGTGCTTGTTTTAAGACGATTTATACGTTTAGCCATGAAAGATCTTCAGCCTTTTGATCCCCTATACTGTATGCAAGATATTTAGATTGTTTTACACCACAAGCCTGGGTACCTATTGTCTTTGAGTAGCTCTAAAAATAACACATATTGTTATATAGCTGGCGTTTTTCCCGCCACAGCGCGCCCATTCATTGGCTAGTTCACGATCACATGACATCTAACAATGAAACTGTTTCCGGCCAAATGCCACGAGCGGGCAACATTGCGAAAACTATGACGTCAAATGGGAAACAGTTTACTGTTACCCGCGAAATGTTGACCGCTGTTGCACGTGATCAGAGGTGGCCTGATGTTGTCGCTGAAATCTCAGCGCGTTTTTCAAAAGTCGCTTCTGTTTTGTTTTGCTATATAACAAATCACTTAATGACTGGTCCCTTGGGGAACAGGGAATTTTGTTTCCCTCGAATCTCAATGTTTCTCTCGACTTCGTCTCGGGAAACATTGAGAAATTCACTGTTCCCCTCGGGACCAGTCGTTAAGTGTTAAATGTTATATGAATACTCCTTAAATCATTTGAAAGTCTGAAAGGAAGAGTGAGCACAATGTTTAGTTGCTATGTGTCTTACCCATTCTCAACAGAGCGTGAGATGAGAGAGAGGGGACACCGATGGATGAGATTTGCAAGAGGAGTGGTTAAAGGGGCTCAGTCACGGCATCTTGAGTTATTTTGAACATCGAAAAAATAACCGTTAA
>JAHPZR010036495.1:12500-17500 GCA_019787425.1 Platygyra sinensis
TTTCCATGGAAACTTAATAGGTACTCCTACGGAGTACAATTTGGGATTAATTGTACTGCTCTCGACCAATCAAAATTGAATAATTTTGTTGAGTGTGCTATAAGGATCGTAATCTGCTGCCAAGCAGCCCGGAGGAGGTACGTAGGTTATAATTCAATTGCCCTAAGTACTTCATGTATCCCTTCCAGATCAGGCTTCCAGATATTGTAGTGTATCTAATACACTATAATAGGGGTACATATACTATGCTACGTTCTAAATACACTATGATAAGGGATACACCAAGTACTTACCATTTTGGCTGGGTATGTGCCCGCTGGCCTCTCAGAGCCCCTACCTCATTCTAGTCTATTCTGTAGTCAATAATAGATTCCATCTTAGTCACTTTTAGGCAATTAATTAATATGTAATTCTCGCGATCCCAACTAAACTATAAAAATAAAAAACACTTAACATTGTCACTCACAGAGCAAACATTTTGGTACCTTTGCTAGCCGTAAATATGAAGAACTGTCCCCAAAAGTCAGAAAATGTGCGACCCCATTCTTGTAACTCTATTGAAAATGCGACCCGATGATGGTCAGTCCAGTCGTGAAAATACGATCCCATCCAGCGGCACATCCCAGTTAGTCTCTCTTAAGAAAGTCCCTACCTCCGGGCCATTGAGTCTATGAAAAGATCAAAATAACATCAAAGCAGAAGACTGGACTATCGAGTTTCTATAGCTTAATTGCGAGTGGTCTCCCCGTTTCGTCTCAGGAATAACTCGCTCACTCGCTCCGTTCACGTGGAATAAAAGCGAAGGAGAGACCATTTGGTTGTAAAATAAGGTAGTTTGGTTGTAAAATGGGGCTTCCATTGTGCCTGCACAAATGAAAATTCTAACAATGGCAATCAAAAAGTAACTTCATAATTTGGTGTCCTTTTCGCTCAAAAATCACCTATAAAATGGCAATTTGTTTCTAGTTTCGCAATACTATAGGTCTGTTGAGCCGATTTCGGATTTACGTAAAAAAAACGAGCTTTTTAGGCTACGATATTTTCCGCACTCACAAGGGAATAGTCAGAAAGAACTTTGGAAAGTAGAATAAGTTAATACGTATAAAATAATAGCGGAAAGGGAGATTCTGAAGACTACGAAAGCTTTGTGAGTTAGGAGTTTTATTCGGTTTTCGGTTTTGGACGAAATTTCTTGCGGTTTTGCGGTTTTCGGCAATTATTTGCGCGGTTTTACGGTTTCTAATAACCCCCTACGCCCCCCTCCTTAAGTAGGAGAAGCTGTCTCTTCGACGTAAAAAACAGAAAGCTTTAATTATGTATAAAACATTGAATGAACTTGCCCCAGACTATCTTCAATGTCTTTTCACTCAACGCGACGTTAACGATTATAACCTAAGAAATCTTGAAGGAAAGCTTTCGCTACCCAAGCCAAATACTAATTAGTTGAAACGAAGCTTTTGTTATAGCGGGGCCTGTTTGTGGAACAACCTGCCCCAAGATTTAAAAAGCGTTGGTTCTAATGGGCAATTTAAGCGTGGTATTAAGAATGTATCTAGGATATCGGATTCCCACACGGCAATCATGTAAAACAGGTGAGTTTTAGTTTTTAACTATTAACTTAACTGATGATTTTCCGTGTTAAAATAAAGATTTACATTTACAAGTACAAGGCGGCCTATTTCAGTTCTGACTGAAAAACTGACAAACTGACAAACGTTGACAAACGTTACCGTGGTCCCAGAGGTTTTTCTTTATTTTTCACTGCATGAGAGAGCAGCGAAGCGGCGCACGCGAGTCGCGAAGCGACGATTCGATTCGTCGCTTCGACTCGCGTGCGCCGCTTCGCTGCTCTCTCATGCAGTGAAAAATAAAGAAAAACCTCTGGGACCACGGTAACGTTTGTCAACGTTTGTCAGTTTGTCAGTTTTTCAGTCAGAACTGAAATAGGCCGCCTTGTACTTGTAAATGTAAATCTTTATTTTAACACGGAAAATCATCAGTTAAGTTAATAGTTAAAAACTAAAACTCACCTGTTTTACATGATTGCCGTGTGGGAATCCGATATCCTAGATACATTCTTAATACCACGCTTAAATTGCCCATTAGAACCAACGCTTTTTAAATCTTGGGGCAGGTTGTTCCACAAACAGGCCCCGCTATAACAAAAGCTTCGTTTCAACTAATTAGTATTTGGCTTGGGTAGCGAAAGCTTTCCTTCAAGATTTCTTAGGTTATAATCGTTAACGTCGCGTTGAGTGAAAAGACATTGAAGATAGTCTGGGGCAAGTTCATTCAATGTTTTATACATAATTAAAGCTTTCTGTTTTTTACGTCGAAGAGACAGCTTCTCCTACTTAAGGAGGGGGGCGTAGGGGGTTATTAGAAACCGTAAAACCGCGCAAATAATTGCCGAAAACCGCAAAACCGCAAGAAATTTCGTCCAAAACCGAAAACCGAATAAAACTCCTAACTCACAAAGCTTTCGTAGTCTTCAGAATCTCCCTTTCCGCTATTATTTTATACGTATTAACTTATTCTACTTTCCAAAGTTCTTTCTGACTATTCCCTTGTGAGTGCGGAAAATATCGTAGCCTAAAAAGCTCGTTTTTTTTACGTAAATCCGAAATCGGCTCAACAGACCTATAGTATTGCGAAACTAGAAACAAATTGCCATTTTATAGGTGATTTTTGAGCGAAAAGGACACCAAATTATGAAGTTACTTTTTGATTGCCATTGTTAGAATTTTCATTTGTGCAGGCACAATGGAAGCCCCATTTTACAACCAAACTACCTTATTTTACAACCAAATGGTCTCTCCTTCGCTTTTATTCCACGTGAACGGAGCGAGTGAGCGAGTTATTCCTGAGACGAAACGGGGAGACCACTCGCAATTAAGCTATAGAAACTCGATAGTCCAGTCTTCTGCTTTGATGTTATTTTGATCTTTTCATAGACTCAATGGCCCGGAGGTAGGGACTTTCTTAAGAGAGACTAACTGGGATGTGCCGCTGGATGGGATCGTATTTTCACGACTGGACTGACCATCATCGGGTCGCATTTTCAATAGAGTTACAAGAATGGGGTCGCACATTTTCTGACTTTTGGGGACAGTTCTTCATATTTACGGCTAGCAAAGGTACCAAAATGTTTGCTCTGTGAGTGACAATGTTAAGTGTTTTTTATTTTTATAGTTTAGTTGGGATCGCGAGAATTACATATTAATTAATTGCCTAAAAGTGACTAAGATGGAATCTATTATTGACTACAGAATAGACTAGAATGAGGTAGGGGCTCTGAGAGGCCAGCGGGCACATACCCAGCCAAAATGGTAAGTACTTGGTGTATCCCTTATCATAGTGTATTTAGAACGTAGCATAGTATATGTACCCCTATTATAGTGTATTAGATACACTACAATATCTGGAAGCCTGATCTGGAAGGGATACATGAAGTACTTAGGGCAATTGAATTATAACCTACGTACCTCCTCCGGGCTGCTTGGCAGCAGATTACGATCCTTATAGCACACTCAACAAAATTATTCAATTTTGATTGGTCGAGAGCAGTACAATTAATCCCAAATTGTACTCCGTAGGAGTACCTATTAAGTTTCCATGGAAACGACGCGTAATTTTGTTGAATGTACTATGAATAAAAAATCACACGACCCTCTCGTACAATTCGTGATTAATAGGTACTCGTGATTTTGAAAATTCTCAAATTGCACTCGCCCAAAGGCTCGTGCAATTTTGAGAACTTTCAAAATCACTGGTACCTATTAATCACGAATTGTATTCGAGGTCGTGCGATTTCCTATACAAATAACGGCTGCTAAAGAGACTGGGCTTGTCATGCATTCCTCTAACTGTAAGTGGCCCTCGGAATTACAGTTTTAGCGTGACTGCAAGGTGTGACTTCCTTGGCAAAACCAGAAAAACCGTAAAATGAATTGGGCAGAAGAATCCGAAAAACCGCCATCATTGTTGACAAAAACCGAAAACCGAAGGCTAAATTGGAGAAAATCCGCAGACCGCACGAAACACCAAAACCGAAAAAACCGCAACTTTTAAGAGCGAAAACCGAAAAAACCGAACCAAAAATTGGTTAAATCTGCAAAACCGAAAATCCCAACGCCCCCCTCCTTAAGCATCGCTAGAAGGAGGCTGGGGCTCGTTTCAAAAGGTGATTGAGTAATTACTCTGGCAGCGCGATTTTGTAATTGTTGTAATTTATCACTCAAACAGCCACTCATCATACAATCCCAAACTGGGCTGCAGTAATCAAAATGTGGTAATATTAAGGACGTTCGCGCGAAAATTTTCCCGTTGATAGAATTTTTTTAAATTTTTACTGCAGGCAGATAATGACTTACTTGTGTCAGAAATGCAAAAAAAAAATTGGGGGTCACCGTCTTCGTTTCTGAGATAAAGCGTGTGGTAAACTGCACTGATTTCGAAAAATTGCCCCATATAACTGAGCACGGTCTGCAGGGGTTTATAGTTAAAGATATCGAAGGTGAGTCAACAGAGGCAAACGATCTTAGTCATATTTTGTAGAAGTGGGTCTGCTGCATAAATAATTCCAAATGTTACTGACGTTTTTACAAAATTTAACCCTTTAAGAGGCATTTGAAACCGCTGCACAGATGCGCGAAGAGCTAATAAGAACGGAATTCGATGATGCATTTTGCCAAAAATTCAAACTTCTAGTTGATACATTTTTTTCATTTTTTCCGTAACCGCGCGTAGAAAATCAGTAGAGAAAATGATCCATCGAAAGAAAAATTGGGGTCACCGAACGTCCAAGATCGTTATATCCTTGCAAAGCTCTAGCAATGGCCATCCGCCCTATCATTTCCTTATTTTGACTTAGCGCGCGCTCATGCATGACGTGGCATGTGAATTTGCGTGCGCAGTAAGGATGCGCAGAAACAATTAGCGCGAACGTTCTTAAGGTGGCTCCCTATAGTTTTTTTGACCGCGCGCGAGCTGATTTCAAA
>JAHPZR010036495.1:22500-28615 GCA_019787425.1 Platygyra sinensis
ACTAATTTCGACAATAAGGCACTCGAGGTCATCATTGATCAAATCAGATCGAAATCCACCAATCACAGCCACTAGTGCGACCTTCAGACCTTCTTTAAGTCATGCTAGCGGGCTGTAATTGGTGGATTTCGATCCGATCTGTCGATAACATGTATGATTGAAGGAAATTTTGGAAAGGTTTCCGCGGGTGTTTTGTTTTCCAAAGTCGCGTATCAACGAAAACGGCGGTAAGGGAGGCGATGACCAAACCTTGCACAAAAATACTAGAACAGTTGAACTTGCCCCAGTTTTCGCGTGTTCAGAGATCAGTGGAATTGGATTCCCAGACGGCAATGTCTTTATCTAAGCGTAAATAATTTATAAAATTTCGGGCAAGACGAGAAGTTCCAGCCTTGTTTAAATGAAGGCCGCTACGATTTAAGTCATTCGAGGAAATGTTTGAATGACCAACAAATCCCCAGCTGTTTTGAGTGCACTTGCATTATGCTTGCACTGTTACGATCCACGATCGTCTGCGATCATATGGAAACCAGCCTTTAGAAATACACTTATATAGTGTCTACAGTCATCCTGTTGTTGCTTTTTCAAGATCAAAAGTTAGGCTCTACATCGGTGTAAGAACCTGTGAAACTCACAAGTGACGTAAAACAAAGAAAACAAAGAAGTCAACACAATAGCCCTAACCCTAACAATAGTTACAAAACAAAAAAAAGTTCACAGGTTCTTACACCGAGGGAAACCCAAAAGTTAGTATGGGAAACTCAGCTGAGCAATACCTGTCAAGGATCAGTTTTGTAACCTATGATTTCGTGAAAGCAAAGGATGCCTTATCGCGTTTTAAGGATCCGTTCTGGAAGTTGAAGTTAATTGTTACACAGTACAAAATGTGGAAGCTATAATTGACTCAAATGATGTGCTACAATGTGAATATTTCATTACTTATAAGATAAACCTTAAAGGGGCTCAGTCACGTTTGAAAAGCTTAGCACAACTTTTCAAATTCGTTGTTTGCAATCCGCGTCAATCTTCTCCATCCTTAACCATCCTTGTTCCTTTATGGTTTATTATCGTCTCTTTGATGTTTTTCTATCTTTACAAAGTGTTACTTTTAGGTTTCCTTCAATTTAACGGTTATTTTTTTCGATGTTCAAAATAACTCAAGATGCCGTGACTGAGCCCCTTTAACCACTCCTCTTGCAAATCTCATCCATCGGTGTCCCCTCTCTCTCATCTCACGCTCTGTTGAGAATGGGTAAGACACATAGCAACTAAACATTGTGCTCACTCTTCCTTTCAGACTTTCAAATGATTTAAGGAGTATTCATATAACATTTAACACTTAACGACTGGTCCCGAGGGGAACAGTGAATTTCTCAATGTTTCCCGAGACGAAGTCGAGAGAAACATTGAGATTCGAGGGAAACAAAATTCCCTGTTCCCCAAGGGACCAGTCATTAAGTGATTTGTTATATAGCAAAACAAAACAGAAGCGACTTTTGAAAAACGCGCTGAGATTTCAGCGACAACATCAGGCCACCTCTGATCACGTGCAACAGCGGTCAACATTTCGCGGGTAACAGTAAACTGTTTCCCATTTGACGTCATAGTTTTCGCAATGTTGCCCGCTCGTGGCATTTGGCCGGAAACAGTTTCATTGTTAGATGTCATGTGATCGTGAACTAGCCAATGAATGGGCGCGCTGTGGCGGGAAAAACGCCAGCTATATAACAATATGTGTTATTTTTAGAGCTACTCAAAGACAATAGGTACCCAGGCTTGTGGTGTAAAACAATCTAAATATCTTGCATACAGTATAGGGGATCAAAAGGCTGAAGATCTTTCATGGCTAAACGTATAAATCGTCTTAAAACAAGCACAACACTGCTAGAACTCTAAGTGCGCTGATTAGCGTTACAGGGGCGATGAGTGAGTTGTGTGACGCAGACTACTTTTCGGAAAACGTTTCTCAGTTCCAATTAGGTGATTTACACTGACGCTAAATCTCCTTTACTTATCTCTTTGATTTATGGTATTGTATTGAATCTAAAGGTTATTTCAGAAAGTTTAAGTTAAGCCGAGAGATGCTGTTTACATGGTGTAAACAAATTGACTTCTGCGTTCATGTATAACAGAGCCCTTTTTATTGCGCGAGCTTCAAAGGTGTTCTTTATAACAAAACTCTACCACTGATTCCAATGCGTGCACTTTGCAATTTACTCCTTTACTAAACTCAAAACTAACCTAAACTTAGTACACAAGGAACTAATAATAAACTTCACACAGCACCATGATATGTTTTGGCAATTAGTATGTCTGGGTTTATGAAAACGGGGTCAAAGAACTCGCTCCCTATAACCATGAGTTTTTATATCGTCTCCAAATTTGACGCGATAAAAATTAAAAGGAAAGTCAGTCCTTTTTTTTCCTCCACTGGTTTATCTTTCTTTTATTGTTTGCCTTTCCCTGTTTTTTCTCTTTAGCATGACGTGGTAATATGGGTGATTTGGTGCAAATTATTAACATTGTGTTTATAAATCCAGTCACAATATATTTCAGCTAAAACAACCCACCAGTCAAAAGACTAAGCAAGCTAACCGCAAATAAAATTAGCATCCTGTCCTGATAAAGAAACCCGTTTCTCATAAGCAACTTTAACGAGCTGTCAAATTAAACTACGCCACTAAGACGCTTGAGTCCACATATGTACGCAATGCGGACCTATTTTTCAGGTTGTCGTTCAGCTTTGAAATGTTTAACGTGTAAGTAAACCCTAAATTGACCATTTTTCAGACAAATTGTTTTTCGCGTATTTAGAGAGATGTTATTGAGATCTTTCATTTAAAAAAATCTCAGAAAAAAATATTAATTCTATGCAAAGTTATAAACGAAAAACGTTTCCTTGTCTTCTTTCTTTGTCAACGGGTTCTTAACTGGGGTTTGCGTCAAAGGTTTGATCGTAAAGCGGCGCCAGCGAATGATGGTCATTTGGGGTGTACTGATACCATAATAAAATATTCGCTAACAACCATGGAATCTTATCGCTACATTCGAAGATTATTGCTTTCGGGAGGTTTTCACTTACTATTTGTTCTTTTCCCATATTTGCGGTTTACGTGATGCGGGTTCTCTTGGACGATCTGTATTTTGTAATTGTAAAGACTCACAAGCTCACCTGCTGGAAGACAATCTCGTTCGCTTGTTTAACCCTGGCAAACGGACTCACCAGTAGACGCAAGTTGGAAAGTTGGGTGTACTTGTGATTCCGTTTGGACAAGTTTTGCGTGCACTTGCGCTGATTTGACTTAGGCTTACTTTGATTGAGATCAAATTTGCAGTCGACGTAAGTTTTTGATCGTTTTGCTCCCCACCCCGGGTCAACACAAGTTGAATGACGTCCATTGGCAGTTATAGCAACCCATTAGCCAACGATACAGGATAGGTCTGTCATTTTGGCCACCCGTAGCCTTGAAATGGGCTTTTACTGCGATTTGCATGTACTTGCAAGAAAATGTACTAGTTTGTTTGGCGAAGACTTCACACCTTTCATTTCGTAAGTGAGACAGCGGGCAGCTCGCCAACCATGAAGTGCTCGGTGCATTATTAACAGATCTTACAGGTAATTGAATTCAATAAATGTTATTAAGGTTATCGCTAGCTTACTTTTGCAAATAAAGAAAAGAAATGTTGGTATCTGGTATGACATTTTTAGGAAAAATCTGCTACAGTTAAAGCAATAAATGACTCAAGTCGGCGATGTTTAAAAATGCTTTCCACCCGCCCCTACATCTTTACTACCAGTTGGTAAGATGCGGAAAAGGTTTATAAAGGACTTTTAATAAGGGGTAAACTGATCAATAATTAATTAAAGTTTCTCTACTAAGTAAAAAGGTCATTAAATATGGGGTGAGTAAAGACCTTTACTGGATAGCAAATTAAAGCCAGGGGTAACTAAACAATTTCGTTATGAATTTAATCGCTTACTTTTTAATATCATTGACTTCGATCACCGTTACTGCGAAGAAAGGTAAGCGCCGTTGATTCTGATTTATAAAGTTTAGCTTCCATTTGATCCAAACTGGGATTCTTGAAAGTACTGTGACTAAGTTGAGACTAATTCGTTAATACCGCATTGAACAAAGACTTGCAGATCTGCACTTAAAAATATACTGTTACAGAATTAACAGCAAAAAGCAGTGTCATTTTAACAAATCAACGGCCAGTAAACAGAAATTCCTAAATAGACAAAGTTTAACTGAAATTTACCTATTTTTGGTTTCATTTGAGTTTGAATTTTGCATTTGGGGAATCCGGCCACGAATCATAGGAACTGAACTGAAAACGCCGAGTAAAACGGTTAACTTCCAAAGAGCAAAACAACCATGCAACACATGCAGTGTTGTAGCACAAATCTCGAAGCTAATATCTCCTCAATGAAAAAAGTATGTCATATTCTCGAAGATATCTTGATCACATTTCGTATTTAAACTGCAAGGATCAGGGTTCAGAGCAGAACGTGAAATGAAGACAAGTTAGTATCTGGTTGACAAAGAAATCGAAATTAACCGTGGCGCCTCCATTAATTAACAGGTTGTGCAGGCTGTTACCGGACGGTTCGGTGAATATTGAGTCGGTTTTACCCTGGAAAGTTAGAACTTAAAAGTACAATAAGTAATTTTTATGAGTCCAAAAGTGACTTCTTTCTTAATTTGTGATCCAAGAGGATTTCCTCTGATTATTCTTCGCTGCAGCGAATGTCGCTCAAACACGGTCAAAGGAAAGCCAGTGTTTTGTTGGTAACAGTATCGCCCTTGGATTCTGCTAAGAATTTAAATTATTTTAAGGTAAGCCTTAGTGGCTTCTCTTAGCTCTTTTGCTTATGATACATACACACTGAATTCTTTACATTTATAAATGACAAAAAATAAGCAATAACAATAAAAGTCAAGTTTTCGTTTATCTAAATGACACGCTTCTCTAATGTCTTCCTTCTCCTGTGGCGCATTTCACTGAAAGAACAACGGATTATGTGCAGTAGATGTCGATCTTTGAGTCTGACGGGCCGCAATCTTGGTCTCTTGATGCGAGCGAAACTGGGGAGAGTACAAAATACCCGTGGGTAGGGATGATGGGGTTCAGCACCCCTACCCACGGGTATTTTGTACTCTCCCTCCCCAGTTTCGCTCGCATCAAGAGACCAATTATGGCGGCCCGTCGGACTCAACGATCGACATCTACGATCTCACGGAAAAATACGGGACTGCGAACAGTCTAAGGAGATTGTAACAGGCATGCCACTGGTTCTCTCCACACACCACGTGACTGTAATTATTCCTTGTCTTTCACTGATCGGTGTGAATTTATTTCCGTTCTCTACTTATTATGTGAAATATGCCAAACGAAAAACTTATCAGTAAAAAAGAACAGATAAGAAGGATGTTTTTTTAGATAAAGGAAAAGTTAATCTCAGATCACAGGACTTTGTTGTCCACAATTCAAGTAAAGTTTAAATGAAAATAAAAATTGAACTAAATCTCTGCTAAATTTCATTTCTTTAGCAATTTCTGTTTATTGAACGTTGTTATGGTAACACTGCTTTTAGCTGTCAACTAAAGAGGCTATGTCTGTAAAATTTTATTTACTGTTTTAAATTAAGGGCCATTTCTACTTTCTGTTCATGTAGTTCAGCAGTTTCACATTTTTAAAACGTGCCTTCAAAGCAGAGCTTTTTTCGTCCCTGGTTCAAAACTCGATTTAACCGATAGGAAATCTTTTTTAAACGTTGAAGGAACAACAGTGAATAACAATTGAATGACAGCTAAACAACATGCTATAATATATTTATAGTTGTAAGCCGGAAATAATTGGGACTTTTGAGCGAATATTATCTTTTTTTTTCACCGCGTCGGCAATATGGCCTATTTTTCCAGTTTCGGAAGGCACGCATCTTGTGTCTCGCTAACCGAACTTCAATCAATCCTAGAAAAATTCAATTAGAATTTTTATCAAATAAACGCATGTTAGTGTTTGACCAGGTAAGGGCTTCGAAATTCCAGCTTATGAGAAAAATCGAATATTCAAAGCAAAATCATTGGTCGGCTTTTGCAGAGACAGCCTC
>JAHPZR010036500.1:0-12500 GCA_019787425.1 Platygyra sinensis
ACGACGACGACGACGACGACGACGACGACGATGACGACGATGACGATGATGATGATGATGATGATGATGATGATGATGATGATGATGATGATGATGATGATGATGATGATGATTTTAACTTTCAGCTGGCGGCCGTTGATGACTGCCCCAAGTCACAATTCTGGAATGGGACGTTGTGTATTTCTTGCTCGCCTTGCCCTCCTGGCTTCGGAGTGAAAACAAAATGTTCGGCAAAGAAAAACACTGAGTGTATAGCCTGTCACCCTGGGTTTGATTATTCCAGTACCAATGGGTTTGAAAGGTGTTTTGGGTAAGTCTTTAGTAACAGGAGATTTATTTCAACAGAATTAACAAATTGTACGGCTGCCTTTAAGGGAAAATTTATGGTATGACCAAAGTCCACTTTAGTCAAAACAGGGTGGCCATTTCAGCACTAGCTAGAGTTGTATCAGCTGGAGTCCTGCATGACTATTATAATAAACGTATCTATATACACAACAAAGTAAAAAAGTCTAGTTAAGTTCAATAACGGTGTAAATAATTATGTACAATGAACGTAACAAAATACGTCCCTTGATTATCAAATGAAAGAGACTACTTACCCTAAAAAAAAATGTTTCTTAATAAGGCTCTTGAAACTGGAAAGCGTTGGGGCTTCTTTGATTGGTTTTGGCAATCCAACAAGACCTAGAGAAAATGAGGGCACATCTACTCTTAAATCTGTTGTTGACTGAAGTACAATAGTTTGTCTTTCAGTATGTGATAATGTCTGTTAGTTGTTGAAAATACTCGTGAAATTAATTGCCCTCGGGCCCATGCGATTACATACACGAATTGGACGACAAGATGTCCTGTTACCAATTAATCATAACAATTACAATTTCCCAGAAAAGAAAAAGTTTCATTGAAAAAGAGCATTTTTAATAGTTACTCAGTTTTGAATATCATAATTAAAAAAAAGAGAATAGCTTGCAAAATGGCTGTCAAGTTTCTTTCAAAACAGTCACCGGAAAGGTCTGTGGAGAGGTCTTGAAATGATTGGCTCGTGTAACTGTCCGATTACAGGTGCCCGATTACAGCTAACTGTCCGATTATACTGTCCGATATTACAACTTTGCAGATTAATTAGAGCAAACTACAATAGCTTATGCACCAGTAACATTAGAGGAAATTGTTATTACTAGAATAAAGAGAGAAATTAAACTATGGTCTAAGATGACTATTTAGAAACGGTTTAGCCCAGCGTTATAATCTAAACTAATACTGAATCGTATTGAAAAATCTATTCTTTCCTGCCAGGTGCGACGAATTTTCAAATTGCCCTTTAGGAAATTCCAAAGAAGTTAAAAAGTGCACCGTTGACAGCCCACGTGTGTGCGATGGTTGTCAAGACGGAAATTATTTAAACCCCAGCACTGGGTGTCAAACATGCTCGCCCCCATGCCGCTTTGATCAAGACGAGACAACACCTTGTACCACTGAACATGACAGAACGTGTGCTCCCAAAACCACGGTATCCACAACTTCGACCATTAGTAAGTCACGTGTTGTTGTTGTATTTTTTGTTACCAGTCTGCTAACCGAAGACACACGATCAACTAAGCACCTGGACCTTAATTACTGTCTAGTAGATATGATTCTGGAATCAACTGAACGAATATCAACATACAGACATAAATAGACCTCTTTCATAAATGGCTGCCAATTTAAAATTATTTTGTATTGATTGAAATTAGCCTTACTAACCTCGTTTCAGAGTAAAATTTCTTTGAATTATCAACTTCAAAATGAGGTCAGTAAGGCTAATTTTAATACTGGCAAAAGAATTTATAATTGGCCGCCATTTATGAAAGTGGTCTATGGCAGACACGAAGTAGGGCATAGTTTGAATATTTCATCTTTTTAACATGCGTACAAGACACAAGGGCTCGAACAAATAGATTTTCAGTTGACAAGTTTAGGCCTCTTATTTGAGATAAAGAAAACATGTACCGTGTTTCTATCAAGTTTTAAAAGTTCACCACTAAATTTTCTCCGATTCCTATTGGTTTAAACTGATCAAGTGACACGATAATGTTCGCCGTCCGCGGAGAGACAGTAGTATCAGCCATTGTCTCTATCTGAGGAAAATACCCGGATTGATGGAAGAAGTAAATTGTATTAAGTGGTTCATGTTTGTCTGTTTTCTTTTTTCGAATTTTACATTTGACTTAAACAACTTTCATCCAAAAACGTTGAAAATAATTCAATATGATTTTTGAACTGGCGCGCAGAAGAAAATTTAGAGGTGAACAATAAAGACAATAAAGTGTGTATGTCTCGCAACCATCGGAAAAATTTGATGTTCTTAAAACCATAACATATTTGCCCTCGAAGCTTCGCATAATATAATTGTTTTTGTGTAAATCTATTCAGTAGTCGTGTCAAAACTCTATCTAAATTCTCTTCAAAGACAACTCGAAAACGCCAGCCATAGAAGTGGCCGTGATTCTGTTAACAAGCACACACTGCTACATTATACTGTCTACAACCAATCAGGGAATACCATACCGTAATCAATCATGGAATGCCATTCCTGGTAGACTGGTTGTAGATTTATACTAAAATATGATAGAAACACGGGGAACATGTTTTCTTTTTCTTTTAAAAAATTCTGTGTTAAATAAAGCAGACGATGTGTTTAGTCTGTGTTTACTTTGATCATCAAATTTTTTTGTGTACTTTGCTCGCACCATCATTAGGGAGTTTAAGCAAACCACGACGACGACGGTTACGAGAATGCCAAAAAACAACAGGTTTAATTTAGCAAAACAATAGCTGTGCACGTGCGTTATAAATCTTTGTACATTTCTTTGCCGTCCTCTGCAAAACAACGACGTGAAATGACCAAGTTCTGCGTCGTCTACGGAACGTGGACGACGACGGCTAATTTTTCGTATTTCCATTTGGATATGAACGCCGTCGTTGCATGTTGAGCTTAAGCGACGTTTTTAGAGCCATTGGCATATCGGACAGATATGGACAATCGCGAATTTCGCTTGTAAAATCTAAATTCATTTTTACTAGGCCTTGTCGCTCGGCGTCGTCGTCGTCCCTGCTTAAGCTCCCTATTACCTCAACAACTCGCGCTAGTTCTGCTTTTCTAATGAGTGAAAGGAACACCATTGTAACCTAGTTTTCTATTTGTTGGGGGCGTTTTTTAATAAAACAATTATTCCACTCGCGCTTGTTGGATATGAGATGATTATTGCCAACTCTGCACTGCACGCCTCGTTCGCGATGTGCCTTCTCATATCCAACGCGCGCTTGTGGTAACATTGCAAAGTATGTGGTTTCTTTTTTGTAACCTGATGTAATTCTTCAACAGGTTCTACCCAGAAGAGGTCCTCAAAAGTGTTCCCGGTACTTCAGCTGTTGATACCGTTGGCATAGAAACACCACCGACTCGAACTGATAGAGTTTCTCCTTTATCCCAGAAAACCTCAGCAGTTGAAAATCCTGTTCTTTTGGTGGTCATCTTTGTGGTTGTCATAGCAGCGTGTTGGGACGATTTTTGGATACAGAAAACGAAAAAGAAAGCAGAAACGTCGAAGAAAACTCCGTGGTGCGAATATTAGGACAGACACAGACACGTGTAATACGCAAGAAACGTTTCCACTGATGCCACGTGGTAATGGCAAGTGTCTTTATTTATAAACAATTAAAGAAGCCTAAGCCGCGCCGTGTGTTACACTGCGATAAAACACGATGGTCTTTTGAGAACACTTTCTCGAATGTTCTCAAATGTCTCAAATATCCGGAGTGTATAAGCCCAAACCCACCCCCATCGTGGTCTCCACACCAATTCCCTTGTAGAGAGACAAAGTCAGTCATGCTAGATCCGGAAGCCGACTCTCAGTCCCAGAGATATATAGTAGAAACTGTAGTTGAGTTTTTGTTTTTGAAAACGCCAAACTCAACCATGATGATATCTCTTATTACGTCCAAAAAGTCCCGAAGCTTCATTTCTCGGGTTTTGTTATCCTCGCTACTATGCATACAGTATGTATTGTTCTCAGAAACTAATTATTCCTTTCTTCATTTTCTATTTTCGTCCTGTCCTTATTCCAGGTTTGGATCTTCCCATTAAAGACCTTACGATCGACGGGAAAACGTTTATAGCGCACAGGCTCAATGGCAAAGACAACTATGGTAAGCAGATGTTTGTCATGCACATCAGTGGTTACGTATGCTTTATAATTTTTAGCCGACTTCTTCTCAATCATAATTTGCGGGTAAACAGTATGTAAGAAAACTAGACAAGCTGTTACTTGGAGATTGACAAAATACAACCTTGTTCCCAGGGTTTGTCTTCTTCTTGTCTCTCTCTCACCCAAAGGGACGGTAAAATAGAAACCCTAGGAAGTGATTTTCACCGTGCATGATTACTCTTTCAAATTTACAAAAATTGCTGGTAAACCGACACTGATTTCAGCCTGATTCTTAATGTTCAAAAGTTACTTTTAAGGTCAAAAAATGGTATATAGAAGAATAAAGAGTTGGGCCTCAGGGTGGAGCCTGCTCGTATGAAACTTAACTGCGTGCTCCGCCCCATCTCCTCTGCCATCTGATGGTGACATAGTTTCCTTAAGGGTCCATTAACTGAACTTTTCCAGCCTTTGCTCACGAAAATCTTTTCTCAGATAACCTCACCATTTTATTTAGTTCACAGTTATTTCAGGTGTATTAACTTTTCCTTGACCAGCAACACCTGTGATGACGTCGTCAGTCCACGCCTAAAACTGAAAAAATGAAAAGGTTCCCATTCCTCGTTATACTATGCATAGACTTTGTTCTATTTCTAAAAGGTCAGATTTTCAGAGAATTTAAAATATTAAAAACTTTGTAAATTTTCTGAAAAAAAGCATGATTTTGAAGAAGGAGTGCATAGCTTTGTTTCCAACGCTGGCCTCAATCAAAACTCGTGGAAAAGAGCTCGATTCAATGAAAAAGCGCGATTTCTTTAGCAATCATGAAAGAAACCGAGAGTGCTCCGGATATATATTGGAAGTTACCCTATCAGTGCACTTCGGTAAGATAAAAAAAAGCCACGGGGAGTTAGTTTTTCTTTTTTTTTTTTGCTATTGTTTTTCTGTTTTTTTTTTTCTCTTATTTTGTCTTTGCTCGTACTTTTTTTAATTTTTCATCTTGTGAAACACAAAGAATAAACACCTAAAATGGAAGCGAATTTACAAAGTTATTGGGTTGTTTATATTTGAAACTTAAGAAAGATCATCGCAGTAAATTTTCCAATTTAAGCAATTGGAAAGAAGAAGCCTGAAAAAATCAGGGCTTCAACGGGATTCGAACCCGTGACCTCCGCGATACCGGTGCGATGCTCTACCAGCTGAGCTATGAAGCCACACATTGGGAGCGAGGTCAATTTACACATCGTCCCATGAGGAGTGAAATGATGTGAAGTGAAGAATATATGAAATAATTCATATTTGAACTGCGGTTGTAGATGAAAGTTAAGAATGATCAGTAAATGTTCCAATTTAAGCAATTGGAAAGAAGAAGCCTGAAAACTCAGAGGGGTGACATAACTGAGTAACCGGAAGTAAAATTTCACCTCCTTAGCAACGCGCGCGAACGGTAACATAAATCGGTTAATGGGCCATTTAGTTCAGTAAACACGAATACATAACGTTATCGTTATTTTTTTATTTATTATTATTATTATTTATTTTTTTTTTATCATCTGTATCTTAGGCTATTATTACTGGCAGTCGACAGCGGAGAAACTTGGCTTTCTCGAAGAATGCAAAGCATGGGAAACTGCGGAGAATCCCACTGAAAAATTGCTCAAGGCTTACGGGGAAAAAGCGGGGAGTACTATCAGAAACTTAATTAAGGCACTGAAGGATCCGCAGGTGGGACTGACTCAGTTTGCTAACGAAATTGAGGAGAAGTTTTCGACATCTACTACCCAAGATCAAAACGAAGGAGCTGTTGTTGTTGGTGGTGCCAATGATGTTAGTGGTGTAACAATGGTTTAAACGAAATACTTAAGAATTTTTCAGGCGTAGTGTTGTCCGTCTTCTTGAGCTTGTTAGGCGTTGTTTCGCATTCTCTCCTAAGCCACCGAACTAAAACTGATTTAGCAAAATTAAATGAAACCAACAGACTGAAAACTCAAGAAGACGAAACACGCATTATACATCTGTTAAAATAAATAGTTTAACCATCAAGTACATTACAGTATATCGAATTTACATAACAAGAGCATTCGACGTAATATAATGTGGTGAAGTCAGTGGCCAGAATTTTTCAAAGGGGGTGGGGAGGTTCACACTGCGTCAAAGTGAGGCTTCTCACCAGATTTTCATGTCGCTTTCGCCGCCTGTTGTAGGTTGTTTCCTTAAAAAAGAAGGCTTACAAAAGATGGGACATGGGTAACTTAAGATCCCCTAGCTACAGCCCGGTGGAATTTTGTTTTAACCGCATCCATGCCCTTTAGCCAGAATGAAACGAAACTACATCAACGTAAAAAAAAAAAAAAAAATAGAAAGATGAAGAAAAAGATCTAGTCTATTTTGAGGTAATTAGTTTTGATACAAAAAGGTGTATTTTTCTACTTTTTGTTATTACGATATGTCAGGGAACTAGTTTTGTATTTTCATCTAAAAAATGAAAAAGTAAAGAAAAAAATATCAATAGTTCAGAGCGGTAGCCAAACTTTAGGCGAACTCTGTCGGTCGTCCACGTTGTACCGTAGAATGTGCCTTCGTCGATATTTTAGTACGTTAAAATGAGATTTTCTTTCAATTTTAAGTTTTCTTTCGCTTTAAGTTCAACTAATTTAGAAGCACGCGAAAAGAGGGTAGCCCCTCTTTTCTAGAACTGTTCGTCTTGACTAATTCAAAGTAATAAAACAGAGAGATCTGAGCAAACGGCGTCGTTTTTCCCAGCCAAATCTTCTTGCTTTCAAGAAAACACTCACTCTTTACCGAATATAAGGCACAATGCACGGAATCGTTGTTAAGCTGCGTGGTCAGTATGGAATAGGCCATAGATCTCCTACGCCTCTCGATCAAAGGGAGAAGAAAAGCATTTGAAAAGAGTTAATTTTTTCGGGACTCAGGTCAATTATAGAATATTCCATTAAACATTGTTCACCCTGCTTAGAGTATCACAAAGATCTGTCGTAGCTAAGATAATTAATCTTGAATTTTTTTTGTGTTTCCACCATGATTTTCATTAGAAGTAACGTTATATGTATAGTTATAAAATGGGTCTGATTATATCATAATGAAACTAGAGTGATGCAACTAACCCGTATAAGAGTTACAACACAATTGGATATCTGTACAAACAACTTCCGATGACATATATATATATATATATATATATATATATATATATATATATATATATATATATATATATATATATATATATATATATATATATATATATATATATACATATATATATATATATTTTTTTTTTTTTTTTTGCTCCGTCTGACTACGGTCGAACCTCTCTAATACGGACACCGAAGGGGCAGCCGAAGGCGAAGGCCGAGGCTGATAACCGTTACCGAGACCTTCATTATTCTGGATATCACAAAATCCAAAGTCATGTTTTTGCTTCTTCACTGACGAGAAACAACACAAAACGTGCGAACTTGACGTGATTACCCTTAGAAATCATCCACTGCGGTCATACATGACATGATAACCAGAGACCTCGAGTGTCCTTGACATGATTATTGCATAATCTGCAGTTATGACGTCACGAGCGCTGCTTTCGAAAATTCACTGTACGCTTTCGACCAATCAGAAAAGAGTTAGAGAGTTCAATGTATAATAATAGTATTTAGTATAAATTTACCGTAGTCTATTGTGAATCCGTGAATTTGATTGGCTATATTACCGTTTTCTATCTGTTGATAGAAAACAGTAACGCATCATGATCAGTGCACATCGTGCATCACGTTTGAGCCTGATGAAGCATAATAAAAGTTCTTTTCTACGCGTTACTTGACATTTTTTTTTCTTTTTATGCAATGAGACTTCGATACGTTTACACTAAAATAATTAGACTACTCGCCCCCGTTTTCTACGAGCCATATAGTCAACTCAGCTGCACCTCGTTGACTATCTGCTCGAAGAAAACTCGGGCTCGTAGTCTAATTAACAATTAGAATACGAGCCTGAGTTTTCTATGAGCAGATAGTCAACGAGGGCGAGTAGTCTAATTGTTTCAGTATAAATTTACCCTAGTCTCATTGCATAAAAAGAAAAAAAAGTCAAGTAACGCGTAGAAAAGAACTGTTTTATTATGTTACATCAGGTTCAAACGTGATGCGCGATGTGCACTAATGCGTAACTGTTGACTATCAGCAGATAGTCAACGGTAATATAGCCAATCAAATTCACGGATTCACAATAGAATACGGTAAATTTATACTAATGGCTGATAGTGTGCAATGGCTTAGCCAATCAGATCGCAGCATTTGCATTAGTATACTAGTAGAATTCTACTAATAGTATTTGGTAACTAAAATCAGACCCAAAAGTGAGTGTCTTGTAAATTTCTGGTATTGGTATCTGAGTGATGAAGTGTCAATTTTTTCGTGACTGTATATAGTAACAGAAGTTTTAGCACTTTGAAACATCTGTTTGTTGTTAGATATTAAAATATAGATAGGCCCCTGCGCGCGCTCTGATTGGTCAAAAACTCATGTTTTATCAGAGTATAAAACATAGAAAAAGCGTGTTTTATTGTTTTGCCCGTGTAAACTCTATATTTTAAAGCAAATGAAGAAGCCTAAGCCGTGTATTGCACTGTGATAAAACACTCCGGTCATTTCGTGTTTTATCACAGTGTAATACACGTCTTAGGCTTCTTTATTTATTAGTTATTAGATGTCAATAGATTAAATAAAATCACTCTGTCAGAGTTAAATAGTACCATACAAGTAATTGCAATCTTGTGATATTATTTAATACTTGATATTATTTAATACTTGATTTAATACTTGATAAAATTATTTAAGACCATAACAGTATTGTTAAAATTCAGTCAGTCAACAATTTCACCCTAGAAAGCTTCAGATGTACAGCTGTTATAACAGATTTAATTTTAACTTAATTGTTTGCCGTTAATATATCGAATTGAAGTGGTGAATCACTTGGAATCAAATTATAAATCAAGTGTAATCAAGTAATAAAAAAGTTTATGCATGGAACATTTTATGTTCTTGTCACTGATGCGTTTTTGCTGCTATGATTCTGACGATGGGAGGGAGAGATAGAGGGAGATGTAGAAATTACTCCAGATCCGGGGGAGGGGAACTCACTTGCACGGTTTACATAGGTATGTGCAGCTTCGAAGGGTATGGCATTTTAGCCCTTTTGGTGAGAAATTGGTTATTTATTTTGGCCATCAATCAATCAAATAAATCAATCAATTTATTAAAGTCACAGCTCACGGCGTCTAGCAGGTACAGATGTTTCCACTGCCAGTAATTGGAGGAGAAGGGTTTCTGTTGGAGGGCCACGTGCGGACTACAGCCTGAGGCCCTGGAAGAGTTTATGGCGCCAGTGATGGTTTTAAATAGCCAACGATCATACTGATACTGGAGAAGTTCAAAGTCCAGGCTGTAGTCCACAACTAGTGACAGGACCTTAGGCAGGAAGCTCATTTTGCCGTTCATGCAATTTCTCTGCCCTCGTACTACACTTTCGCAGAAGACCATGCTGTAATGTAAGCAGGGCTACAGAGCGCATTCCACTCCCTCGTATTCCGCGGCGGTGAAAATCTCATAGTGAAAGGGTTGCGGCACCCCACGGGACTGCATCACCACGAACTTCGCGTAGGAACGATCACCTTTGGCCATCAAGAGGTGAAAGATATTCTCTAGCCTCCCCTCCTGGCTTGGTCTTGGATGGCTGCGATCTTCTCTTCCCCGATCACAGCGGACCACGTTAGGCGGAATGGTCCGTTCCTCTGTCGGTAGCCATGCACTACCCAATGGTAATCGCCACAATGTATGTCAAAGAGCCACAGCACACAGATGTCATCAGATGTCAGGTTGCCCAGCAGCAGTGGCACGTCGTCTACTTGGGGAGCCTGCACACCATTGTCGCATTTACAGGTTAGGTCCACGGGCGATGGGGCCCTGGTCTGGAAGGAGGAGAGCAGCTTCTGAAACCCCAGTTTACCGCATTTGCCACAGAACAACCAGCTGTTTTCCACACACCAGTTGCGCAGGTCTGCAGCTTCCGGCGTGTTTATCAGGGAAGGCATCGTCCAGGTCGTATTCATGCAGGAAGGCCTCACGGCGAGTAACAAAGGCCCTTTGCCTGTAGGCCTGACTTTGGCTTATGTGCAGTTCCCGACGAAACGTCACGCGGTAGCTATTCACTGCTTGGGCTCCCCTTGCCTCCCATGCATAAATGCTGGCGTCTTCAGACTCGATGTCGCTGCTACAAGTAGAATCACTGTCGCTGACTGGGGAAGACTCCGTGAGGAAGTCCTAAATTAAAAGAAATAATATTAAATGAATAATAACAATAATTTTGGTATCACTACGTTATGGTTTTTGGATTCCAGTCTTTGAACTGGAATGGATATTTGTTTTTTTTAGAAGCTCGTTTCTCATCATTATCGATAAGACCATCAACAAAAGCCCTTCATGATGCCTTTAAAATCCGTCTGAACTAAGGAACTAATTATGAGGCAGGCCTGAAACAGGATATTGATTTAAGAGTCAAGTATTAAAAAGGGTAGGGAAACTCGCAGACTGATTAACACCATTTTTTTAACTACTAAAAATTGTAATGCTATCACTCATCCCCCAGCCCGAATTTGTCAGGGGTGTCAGGGGTCAACTTGAACTTTCACTTGTGTTATGAAAATCTCTTTATACACCAGCTTTTGACTTTCTGTTGGTAAAGAATAATTATCACGTTTATGTTGTGTGAAGGCCGTGTCAGTTGAAGACAGAAGCTCATACACTTTACTTTCATCCAACTTGAATGTACGTTTGTATCAATAAAGTACATCTGCTACTGACTGAAGCAGGTGCGAGGAAAATGTGCGTGAGCAAGTCACGATTGGTTTAATTAAACTTTGGATTCATTGAGAAAGAAGTGTAAGTTTTTGAGCCCATCGTGTAGTTATGTACATATACCAACTACATTGCAACACATGTACAGGTGAATATTACTCTATGTCTATTGTATGTATTTGTTTGTTCACCACCACGGCTTAGATGGAATCATTCTATAAGGATATATTAGCATAATTTATTGCATTATAACTTTATTCAATACTAATAACGTGAATGAAAATTGATTTGTTCTCTTTAGCTACAGACCATGTTGTTATGGCACCCAAGATATGTACATTGAATTTTGAATTGTCATTTAATAGTTTTCATTATTCAGCAATAGCGGGAAAGTGGTGAATCACTTGAAACCACATTTAGAATAAACATTAGAATAAAAAAAAAAATTATGATCAAAATTATCTTTGCCATAAATGTTATGAGTGTTTTGTGCTGCTATAATGTTGAAGGTGAGAGGGCAGGAGATGTGACAAGGTACGTACATGGCACCTTTCAGGAGAGTGCCTGATGTAATGGGGGTGGAGGGGTGGGGGGGGGGGGGGTTGGGTGAGGGTGTACAGCCTGCCTCCTAAAACTTTAACTTATTTATGACCAATTAAATTAGGAATAAAACGCAAACAGCGGTTACAAACATTTGCTTGAACTGTATGCGTATGCGTTTGAGAAAATGTACAATATTTCGAAAATTATTGCTGGTTTTCAGTGTCACGCCATTCAAAGTAGATCAAAATAAAAAATCAAAAACCGTTCAATAGATTAAGTCCAGAATCTGGAAATAGAAAGAAGGTACATATGCAAAGACTCTCCCCAAGATTCAGGTCACAGCAATTTTTCTCAAGGAAGATATGCGAAGAAACGTTTTCCCCAAATTTATAGAGATTTGTATGGAGACGCCATGCTGGTGCCCATGTACATGGGCACCAACATGGCGGCCGGAAACCAGCAGAAACATCTGTCACTGAGTTTTGCTACGAAAGAGTGAATTTATCTCTTGAATAATTCAAAAACGTAACAATAGTACTTTATTCTAATACAAGAACTGTTCAGATAGCCGAATTCCCCGAAATAAGTCACCTTTTAAACCAACATAACAGCTCTCTTGCCCGTCATGTAAATGTCACGTCACGCAAAAGCTTAGAAATTCAAGCGTAGTCTATCACTAAACCAAGAACCCATTCGGAGTGAAAATATGTATGAATATTAGTTTTTAGCTGCTCTTATACAGCATGAAAGTAAAAGTTCAGGAGGATTAATATTTCTGAAGTTTGACATTTAGTGACGTCATGTGAAAACAGGCCATAGATCTATAAGTGCTTTTATAAGCACATAGAGATCTATAATTTTCGAAATATTTTACATTTCCTCAACGCATACTACAAGT
>JAHPZR010036500.1:17500-37500 GCA_019787425.1 Platygyra sinensis
TAAAGGAGGAATGTAAATGGAACAGTTAGAGCGCTTCAGCCGATTCCTTATTAAATGCTTTCGAGGTTTTCCGTTTCGGTGCCTTCTTCGCATTTGAAAACGGACACGATCTTTTGCGTTTCTTTTTTGAAGACATCTTCCACCAAAAACAAATCGATTACGCGTGACAGACAAATCAGTAATTTCGCAAAACAAACCATGCCGCGGTTTACGTGACTTTCAATGGCATTTTAGTTGATAATGACAACTTGTTGACAGCTTCCAATTAGAGATAATTTATTCATAGAATCGTTTTTCCTTTATAACTTTGTCTGGGAGAAACCTTTTTTCGCGGAACTTTTTGCATTTAAAAGGACTCGATGAGATGTACATGGGAATACCAAAAACTAAAATTTGGCAAAATAATCGATTTTGGGGTATACTGATACCTACTTGGGCGATCACGCGATTTATTCGGGGACATATACGAGGGTCCCCAAAAAGGTTTTTCAATCCCGCCATCCCGACCGAAATTTTCCCTCAATCACGTAATCCCGACGGTGTCTACCGGCTAATCCCGATCCCAGACATATTTTCTTAAAGTCCTTACCTCAACAAAAACGATCCATGCAGTTCCGTTCCAGATTCCCTCACAGCAGACTAAGCAGACCCAAGCACTAACTATTAGGTTCAATAGTCAGCTGTCTCTCTCTGCACTAAAACGATGATCTGATCTAGTTCGTTTGTTTTTCATGACTAGTTTTAAAAGAGTTGCGTCAGTCGATCAGTCATTTTTATGGTCTTCCATGGCTCGTTTCTTTTTCTTTTTTCTTCTTTCTGTTTTGCCTCTTTTGTTCGATAACGCCTGCCTTCCGGATCACTTCGATCCCTGAAAAACGTGTCTCTCGGAGATGATAGCGATCAAAGAAGAGAAGAGCAACATGTTAAGAGTACATATCACAACGTGCCACGGCAAATTCACTGTTCACTACACATGTGGCAAGTCACCGTCAATCGCAACTCAGAGGACAGCTATTAACAATTTTCAGCCATGGCAACGATCATCTGGAAATTCCACAAAATCGAGTACAGTTGTGCTTAACAGATACTGAAACATATACTCTTTTCGGCCCCAGTTTAACCAGTGCTGCATGTTCCTGCTCAAAATACCGTAGCCAAAGCGTATTATAAGAGGTTGAAATAAGAGTGTGTATGGATTTAAATTTCGAACGAACCCTATTTCTTTTTTTCCTTTGAAAAGCTACGATAAAGTTAGAAACCTCTCTGAATGGTGTCCTTTTTATGTCGCCGAAACGCCTCTGTAAGTCATTTGAGCGAATTTGACGCTTATGGGGACGTGTATAAAGAGTACGCGTCACTGAATCTAGCTAGCCTAGCTAGAATCTTCCGACCTACGGTTTCGTTTTTGTCTGCGCAATTTCGGCACAAAATGGTTGTCAAAAGTGAACCTTCGCCACTGGATATTTCCTTTCCGGCGATCAATTCAAGATTTAAACAAGCTTTGGTCAATTTTCGTTTAAAATCTTTCTTCGTAATCGCTTTAGTACAGAGTAAACAAATTTGCACTTTCGATCGACACAGGAGAAACGTACACACGTTCGATGATTTTTGTCGATCGGAGTTAACCTGCGATCACAGACGTCCCTTTTTCCCTCGCGGCTTCGACGCTGCTTATCGCAACTTTCCCGCGGCTTTCCTAGCGCCCAAAAATTACTTAAAAAACCGCCAAACGCAGGATCAATATCAGTATCTGGGCAACTATGCACCTACCCCTCCCCTATTAAACCCAACAGTAACACTAACTTATTAACTTATTATAACATGTTGGGTTAGGGAAGGGGTAGGTGCGCAGTTGCTCAGATACTGATATTGATCCGCTACGCAGGCTAGTTATTGTTCGGCTATTTCCGACGTTAATAAGATGACCTAAGATGTCAGCTTGATTTTCTTTGCCTATTTCAGTCTCTGGATTGTCCGAATCTCGGTTTGTTTAAAGCGACACTTCCCGATTCCCGCCCGTTAAAATCGCCAAATCCCGTGTCCCGGTCATAATTACAATTCCGAATCTCGTCCCCCTTTTCCTTCAAAATCCCGAATCTCGGCTTAGAAATAAGCCAAATCCCGGATCCCGAAAAACCTATTGGGGACCCTCATATACACACGGTGCTATGATATGACTGGATTGCATCTGCGCCGACAAACAATAATATTTCGCAACAGTTTTCACTTTTATCAAGATTCCAAAGATCAATGTTAGACCTAGGCTCGATTTTCGCTCCTTTCCCGAACAGCGCTGGTAAGAGAGCCTATGTTGGACCCAAGAACTGGCTCAAGTTGTAAGGCAGTTTTCAAAATTCCATCAAAATTAAACTTGTCTGTCCAGCGAGCCAAAGGCTGTTCATTGTACGAAAGGGAATTAATTAATTAATTAATTAATTAATTGATTGATTGATTGATTGATTGATTGATTGATTAATTAATTACTTTTGTATGTAAAAAAAAACGATCATTTCACACTTGCCTTTTATTAGTAGAGTATTTAGTGGCGAACATTGAGCTGTTTGATGTAGAGCGGTCGGTAGACATGATTTCATAACTTCTAAACATGGGATTATAAATGTGCTCGTTAAACTTAACCATCAACAAGAGTCCATTCCGAAACTAGTCGGTTCCACTTCGTCGTCGACCGATTTCACGCTATGTGTCTCGACTCACGCTAGCTGCACTTGGGTTAAATATTCCTCCAGTTAGTTGAGTAGTTGCAATAATTTTGCTAACCTGCGAGGAAACAAGCGCTGAGAAACGCTCTTTGCAGGCTATAATTTTGCAGGTTACTCAGTGGCTATCAAACGATCGAATAATCTGGTTCAACTTAAAAAATACCTTGCTGACAATACGTACGGATTCCAGCGTTACGAGGCTCTGTATATTTTAATTAACACAAAAGTTTTGTCACAGTGGTTGATAGGACATGTGCGCACTATTGAAAACGTCGGAATTCAGTTGGCAGAAATCATCGAAGAACCTTTTTTTTTCCTGGATACATTTTCCATTTGAACAAGAAGAGCCCTCAAGACTCCGCTGATAAACTGCCATTTTATGCTTGTAAGCAAGTTTTTTTTGACTTGTGCTCTGACACGCAAAAAAAAGTGTTTAAAATGATGTCGGCATGTTCAAACTTCCTTTTTCTTTTTTCACTAAATTTCTTACTTGCTCAAAGACTTGTCAACTGGGTATTGCAAATTGTTTACCGTTGATCATAATATTTACTAAGTATAGTTAGTTATTTTATCGAATATTCCAGGATTCTCTTTCAGAGCCTGTCGTCTCGGTTGAGAGACCTCCTGTGTTCTATCAGTCACTTTACAAGGTTTTATCAAATTGCGCTTTAAGCCAGATTATTCTTTTAATTCCACAAAGCTTTTGTAAATATTATCCGTCAAATCTTGTCGTTTACTTAACCCCAAGCTGATTCAGACAATGAAGATTTTATTTTGGGAACTGTGGGACATGGTTGTTACGTGTTGATCAAAAACAAATGTCGCCCTAAATCTCTCACTGCAAAACAAGAGGTCACGACTTCGGACAGGCTCACCGCTGTAAACACGCTGTGTGGGGTAGCGAAAACTATTTCAAAAGCGATTGTGATAACTGTTACCATTACGCGCAGGAAATAATGGCAGAAAAGCTTGAAATGATATCAACTTAACAGATTAATTGCAGTGGAATCCCGGGTATCTAGTTTGTCTGTTGGCAGGTGGAAGAGCAGTTTTTGATCAGAAAGGTTGAGTCAATATGTTCGGGCTGCTTGGACAGTGCCGTGTTTCCTGAGTGGTCTGTTTCGTGATAATTTAAAGCTTTCAGCCCTGCTTATTGTTGTTTTTCTTTGCTGCATTGTTCATTGCAGGTTCTCAAACCGAGTGCAGTTAATTTGCGCATACTAGTCTATACGGAAGGGCGTTTGTCTAAGTGGTGTGCTTCGCAATCAAAAAACAAATTAAGGCTATTGTTGTAATATTGTTGAACCTGTGGGGACCCCCTTACTGCTTCGGGTTCCCTGGTGTTTTATGGGCCGCCCCGTGCTGAATGTTGGACACTTTTGATCGTTGAGTTTGTTTAGTTAATTCATTGAGTAGCCTCAGAACCAGCTTACAACATGGTGTCAGAAGAAATAGAGCAAAGTACGGGCTGAGAACTGTTCAGCGTCTTGAACGACAAGAAAGAGCAAGGCGCTTACTGTACAAACCTTGGTTGAGTGACAAACCGCGATGGCTGAGCGAGATACGAGAACTCCTGGTCCTTTGGTACTCGACGCTAATGCAGCGGACAACTGGAGGAAGTTTTTCATGCAGTTTGAAATTTACCTTGTTGCGAAAGGCAAGGATGAAAAACCGGATAAGTTGAAAGTAAACATGCTAGTTAATTGTGCTGGACCTGAAGCGATTGAGGAATACAGTCATTTTGTTTACAATGAAGGAGAAGAGAAGTAAAACTATGCAGATGTGTGCAAGAAATTTTTAAAGGAACTCTGCGAAGGAGCCAGGAATGTGATATATGAAAGGTTGGTGTTTAATCAGCGTAACCAGAAAGAGGGAGGGAGGATTGATAATTATGTCAGTGAACTGAAACGGTTGTCGTTAACATGTGATTTTGGCGATATAAGAGATTCGCTAATAAGGGATCGAATTGTGGGAGGTGTGCTGTCTGACGAGCTGAGAGGAGAACTGCTAAAGAAACCTGACCTGACTTACAGAAGGCTCATGATTACTGCCGAACCTTTGAGGCAGAAGAATTGCAAAAGTACAAGTTTAGCACACCAGCAGGTGCTGGAACTGAACATTCAATAGGAATTCAGCATGTTAATAAGGTAAACGAACAGGACAAGAAACCCCCTCGTTCTTGTAAGTTTTGTGGTTACAAGCACCCATTTACTAAACCATCTCGATGTCCAGCATTTGGAAAATTGTGTCTCAAGTGTAAACAAAAAGGTCATTTTGCCCAAGTGTGCCCAGCAAATGTCAAAGGGGGCTCCCAAGTTGATGTAGTGGAGCACACCCAGAGTTCAAGTCAGGAAGTACATACGTGTTTTGAATCTATTGAACTTGGAAGTGTTCTGGACGCCAAGAAATCCAGAAAGAGCCTGGTAATTATTCAGATTGGAGGACAGGCGGTTGAAATCAAAGCAGACACAGGTGCAGAGGCAACGGTAATTCCGTATCATCTGTATGAGAAAATTACCAAGAAACCTCTCCAGCAGATTCAGCAACCTTTGAAAGGGTGGCTTGCAAGTAAGCCTGTTTATCCGAGAGGCTGTGTACGCCTTCCTACTCGGTACAAGAACCGTCAAATGGATTTGCTGTATCTTGTTGTTGATGGAAACTTTACACCCTTACTGGGTTGTGATGCCTGTTTGGATTTAGAAGTCCTTACGTTTATGAATCTCCAACTGATTGATTCGCCAGAGCCCGATCGAGCCACACCAAAAACACAGGGAACCCCAAGCAGTAGGGGGGTCCCCACAGGTTCAACAATATTACAACAGCTATCAAGATCAATGCATTTAAATGTCTGATCCATCTAGGCTCGATTTTTCGACGATTTTTGCCCCTTTCTCTAGTCTGGTCTATGTTCCTTAGCGGCTGGTAATCGAGCCTATGTTTCATTCCGCCTTCTTTTTTTGTAAACAGGTCTAAGCTGATCACAGAAATACTTGTATTGTACTTAAAATAAAATTAACCCTTTTC
Source organism: Platygyra sinensis (assembly GCA_019787425.1). Lineage (NCBI taxonomy): Eukaryota > Metazoa > Cnidaria > Anthozoa > Scleractinia > Merulinidae > Platygyra > Platygyra sinensis. Next base: position 23,245 of record JAHPZR010036500.1, read on the forward strand.
AAGCTCGTCCTTTCTCGATCATCCTGCATACCAAGGAATGATAGCTTGTTGTTGTAGTGTACTCTATCACCTTAAGCTACCTTAATTCTTATTTAATCTCTAAACTACAGCTAACACCTCTACTTTATAATGGAGTCAAGATGTCTCCGAAATGTCGTAGTTTTATTCTTTTAATATTCATTATCAAATTCCGGAAGTCGAGTTTAGTCCATGCGAATGAAACAATGAATTTTGCAATCTGATTTATTGGCGAAATTTGGACTCATTGTTAGATTTGAATGTTTTTCTTTTCTTTTTACATAGCACTCAGTTCTTGCTATAGCAAAAGGACGGCAATAATAGGACAAATGACGTTTCTGGAAGTCTAGTTTGTTCCGTGCATATGAAACAAAGAGTTTTGCAAAATGATGTATTGGTGGAATTTGGCGGGACTCATTGTTACATTTGTATCCTTTTACATAGCACTCAGTTCTTAAGAACTAAGCTAGTTTTCATCCGGTTTTAGAAGTAGATACAGAAGTAGATATCTCCCAACTTGAAATTATCCACCGGCTAAAATTCAAAGCGAGCCCTGTGAGATAAGAGTGAAGCACTGCACACGTGTCGTGGTTAAAGGGAAAAGGAACAAAAATATGCAAAACAGGCGTAATTTTTTGCGTATATATATTGGACTGTTTCAATATCCGGAACAAAACACAAAGGGTCGGAAAGGGACAATCCCCCATCCCAACATGCAAATCGAGCCATTGGGCTCTCCATTCATAAACTAAATGACCTCGAAAATTGAGTCCTTTTCGTTTCAGTCGTCAGCGCGATTCTTCAGGAACCAGGCTTGAGGTCAGCTGATACGGGTTTGAACATAGTTTGAACAGATCTACCGTGATAATTAAGGAAATACGATGTTCGGAAAGTTTCAAGCCATTTGTTTATTTGTAGGATTCGCCTTTGGATTTACGACATTGTCGGTGAGAATATTCAACTGATTTTTCACAGATTGACAAGTATCCTTCCTATTTGTTTAGGGTTTATTTGTACACTTGAAGGTTTCATTGTTTCGTTCTGGGCTGGATATTGCATTGTTGTTTTCCCTTCGGCTTTTATCGCAAAGTTTAATCAGTTTTACTTAATTCCCATACCATGCTTTGGAGGCTTCTGAGTACATTAACTCAAACACTCCACTCAACCGAGTTGCGTATTGACCGTTTACCACTTGCGAATCGATTTGCCACTTCAAGGGCGATCACGCGATTACTCCTCGACAAGACAACAAGACAAAAAGACATACCATTCTGGCCACTATGTTGAGGAAGCAAAACTACTTTGTCAAAAAGGTTTCGTCCCGGTCACAAGGGCTGGAGGGTTTACATCAGCCGATAAGTGAGAAATTTTTACCACGGTTTTTGAGAACTCGGTCTCAAAAACCCAGACCTCGGTAACCGGGCCAGCCCGGCTATTCATGTGCCGACACATCGAAATTTTACGAAGGAAAGAGTGGCGAGGCAAGATCTCGGAACCTCAGTGAGCCAGCCCGGTTGACCGGCCCTAAGTAGCTTTCTCAGAACAGTGTCATGCAATGCCGGGTTGCAAGGTTTGGCTTGCTTCTGGCAGTATTTTGATAGTTACCGTATTCCCACGAATAATAGCCGTTCCTCCGTCGATTAATCGCTTCCCTCGAATAATCGCCCCCCTTTGACCGAAGTATTTAAAATAATCGCCTTCCTGGATTAACCCCCCACCTCCTCGCCATTTTCTCTTTCTCTTATTATCCCCTCTCTCTCAAGTTAAAAATCAGTGACATCTTGGGTAACAAACAAGCTTTCATTTGACTATTCACAACTGAATGGTCACCTTGATGGTTACAAAAGCTCCGGGTTTTTATAATAGATTTCTCTATGGTAGTATCATTATGTATTTCACTTTTTCCTTTATTGCTTGGTATATTAAAACAAAATATTTAAGGCACGACTCCTGTGAGAAATATTTGAAAAAAAATCGCCTCCCTCGAATAAATCGATCGCCCCCTATTGGTGCGAAAATAGAAACAATCACTCCCGGCTATTATTCGAGGAAATATGGTATTTCTCATGTGATATCGAAAGTGCTTCGAAGATTTAGAAAGGGACTTTCCCCTCAATCCGATCGACTAATTAAAATTCGAGTTATCAAAGTCTTTTCAACATGTGCATGCCGGCACATTAGCCCACAGCGCAGTCAAGAGCTTTCAAGCCGCATTCTCATCTACTGACACCACAAACCGACAGTTAGTCACCATGCTAACCGAAATTTTAGCATATCCGTCTTGAGCTTATCATTGGAATGACGGCGAGTTTTCATATTTTCTTGATATGATAAACGCCAGTACCTGAAAAGACTCACGTTTTCGCAACCAAACGATTTAAAATCCATAGGGTCACCATGCGTCGCATTCCGCTAGCCCACTGTCACTAAATACATGCATACCTTACGTATGGTCAAATTTGTGAGCATAACATTGTTATTATATCTTAAACTCAAAACACTTGGCTAGGCTAGTGAAAGGTGCTGAATTCAAAGTCAGTCTTCGTCGCGAAAGGTTGTGTAAATGCGAAATATACCATGCATGGCATTTCACATGCCAGACCACCCGTAAAGCACTCACATACCTAAGTGGATTTGTTATCAAACGTAAATATACTAATTTATTTTTACACAGGCATTTTCATCTAATTGATTACATTGTAATAGGTGTAAAACAAGAGTCTTGACCAAAATAAACCAGAACGTGTTGGTTGATTGTTGACAGGGTTTCAAGTCAAGACGTATTATCAACACTTGGCTCTTTCAGTCTTTGGCCATGCATATATTTTGACGCTGTCGGATGACAGTACAACTCCCGGGGTACAACTCCAAGCAGATATGTTATTGTCTGTTAAATGATTCCTGCCAATAAACTTTAATAAACACTGTCATTATCATTGTCAGGTCATTATCACCCGCAGAGATCAGCGTTCAACCGTCCCACATTTTCCCACGGCACTAAGTACTCTCATGCATAATAATCGCGCGTGTCGCTATAAATATCTTGTTGGCTTTTGTAAACAACAAAAGGAGAAATCATGTAGAAGCAGTATGCTAGCTAGTAGCACGGCAATCATACAATTGCGTGTCAATCAAACTTGCCGAACTGTTTTCGATTTGTAGAGAACTTATGTTAGTAATTAATGCTATCTTGTAACCTTTATATTGTTGTTCATTGCTCACTAATCTGCATATACCGACGAGAAAGAAAAAAATAGATATTACCACAGGCGATTTTTGATTAACTCGACAACAAAACAGCGCACAGTTGAAAAGAGGCCCGTGCAGTCATGGTACTTTCCTACCGGCCCCGTGTTTCCAAAATACATGTAACTGGTCACACTATCTCCGCAGTACCATTCTTGCGAAAACTGATAATAATTCAATTAGGTTAACATCATTGCAAAACTAGAACGGTTGACTTGACTCGTGTGGGTTAGACAAAATACATTTAATCTCAGGTCAAGAAGTCAAAAATTTCTATTAATGTATGCACGTAAGCTGAAAGACAACTTAGACAAGAATCAACGGATGCACGAATGCAGTACGTTTTGATATTCACTCCTTCGCTGCCAGTATATCGTCTTTGCCTCTTAAGGTCTTTGCTACAAGCCTGCGTGTTTCTTTCCTGAAAAGAGAAATTTGAAACCTCGGAATGTATTACACTGTGTTGACTCCAAAAGTGCTTAGTCAGCATATTATTTATCAATTGTTTACAGCGGTCGTACATGCCATTAAGTGGCTGAATCCGTAGTGCCACAGGCTTGGATTTAATTCTTTCCAAGTCAGAATGACTAGATTATATCTTTGTAAATTTTTTTATCGAGAAATGACTTTGGAAAAACAGAAAGGAGAATTTTGCATGCGTTCCATTCTGGTTTCAAGGTGACTAAGCATTGCCCTGGTTTCCGAACCAGCCAATCAGAAGCTTTTGCGATGAAAAAAAGAAAAAAACGTCTTGAAACGTCAATCAAATTTGTCCCTGAATTTTGAAAAGAATTTTCTAGACTGTTCTAGAATGTTGTCGCTGATGAAACTTTGCTAGCAGTGATCTGGACTCGGCATCTGTTGATCTTTCAAAGGTAAGATATCGAAAGCAAAGCAACCTCGGAATCTGCGAGATTTCCCGATGACGGTGTTGGCGTGTTTACTGGGACTGACCGTAATAATAGGAGTGACGGTAGGTAAATAACTCAACATTTAGCTGAGCAGTCAGGAAAACCCCTGTAATTTTATATTTTTCCATTTGATACTCAGTAGTCCATGGACAGGAAAAAAGAAACACGCATATATGTAAAATGCTCCTGAGTCCCTCACGCTTCTTGTGTTGTTTCTTCAGAGCAATTAGGCTTAAGTTAGCTCCCTGCGGATGATTTCAAGTCACGACTTGTAGTATCAGTACAAAACCACGTGGAATATCGAAACTGGATGAGGGCGCGGTTTTTAAATGGTCCAAGTTTAACGGTTTAGTACCTCGGTAGAGCCGACTTTCTTTCCCATCTACAAGAAAAAAATGAAAGTTGAAAAATGTTTCAAATTTTTCTCACATTTACCGGTTACATGTATGAATCAGCGCGAGGCTTGGCTTTCAGTTCAGATACGTGACGTGGCAAAAATGCTTTCATACGCAAATTTCGTACGCACCGTTGTCGACTGATCGAAACGAAGTGCCGCCAAAGTTGGGAACCTTTCCTTTCTCAGAGGAAAGCCGAAGGCATGAAGCCTCTATTTGTCATAAAATACAAATATATATCTGAAAGGTGAATATTAAGAGCTCTGATCGATTGAAAGCGGAAAGCGCCCGTATGCCGTTTTGGTTCGTCAATTCAACTGTCATCGGCTGTTTGGAGGTCAAAACCTCTCTATCGGAACTCTTTGAAACTCGTTTACCTCGGTCAGACAACTTGAAGAAAGAGTGAGAAATTAACTGAGAATTTTTTTTGTTTTACTCAGTTAATGCTGCTTTGTAAATTATTATAACAAGATAGCGTGATTGATAACCAACTATTTCATAATTCCGGTGCTAAGTTGACCTTTGGAATGCTAACAAAATAATAACTGATCACTTTTTAAAACAGACGTGACTCAATTCTCTAAAAACATATAAAAAGATCGATCGCTGATGCCGCTGAACGGTATAAAAAGTGTAAAAATCAATCACTGTAAAGCCAAAAGTTTAACATTAGGTAAAGTTTCAAAGTAATTCTCATAATTCGATCAAAACTTGTCTTTGTCCAGCGAATAACGGCCTATTAAGTGGGAGAGAATTATTTTTCAATTTGAAAATGTACAAACACATGATTTCAGGTTTTAAATGCCGATTATTGTTTTCAGCTGAGCAGACACGCGATTTGCTAAAAAAAAAAAAATGCGCGCTTTCATCAGGGCCGTTAGCTGTTTTCAAGAAAAGCTGGGGCTTTCTACATTTCCGTAGTCAAACTTAAGCATCTCGCCAGCGACTCAGTCCATAAACTTGCGAACAATACCGAATAATATAGTGCAACACGGTCCTCCTGCTGGTTGAATAACACTTTAAAAACAAACAGTATATCGCTGTCTTTACTTTGGACTGAATTGTTCCAGCTCCCAGGGGATTAAGCTATCATTCCTTGTACATGTACAAGTACATAACAAATGTGATACTGTCGATTTAACTAACACGATTAGGTCCGATTAATTTTAAACGAGGAAACTATCGTGATCAGTTTGTTTGTTACCGCTTTATAAAAGTACGTCTGGGGATGCCTTTTGTTCACAGTCACTGCTTTTAATCAAGAGACTATTTAATATATATTTTTCGTTGTGAGTAAATGATCCCTTGAATCTTGAGAACTAGCCTGCGAACGCAGACGTATTTCCGGCGTTCGCAGGCTACTTGAAAACCAATAGCTCTTCCATGCTTAAAATTCTCTTTATCTGTCAGTAGCTGTTGTTTTCTCAAGATAGTTACTGATTGAAAAAGCTGTCTTAAACATATTGTGGGCTCAGGATTCCTCGCCGGGTATCGGCATAGAAAGAGTCCAAGCTTTCATGTTTTGAGAAACAGGTAGGTGAGGTACCCCGCCCTGGTGGGGTAACCAATCTATCCATACAATCCCTCTTTTTTTCTTGATCGCGTTCACATGTTAAGTGGGGTACCCCACCAAGGCGGGTTACCCGGTCAGTCTGTCCGAGTAACCCGCTTCGGTGGGGTGAGTTTTGTCCATGTTAAGCTGCGGAGTGGGGTAACCCGCCTAACCGGGGGAATCAAATCACTCGAACGTGGCGAGTTATTTCGACGATTTCACCTCCAAAACCACCAAAACACTGATGAAATTAACAGTGCTGGCGACGTGGAAGGAAGGCGTGGAATCGGATAGTCAAGTAATCAGCGGAATCAAACTAAAGTTTTGCCTCCCACAGCGACATTGAAGCGAAAAGCGAACAAACGATAAGTTCTTTGTTTATGTGCGTACTTAGCGACCAAGTGATTCCATTTTGGACCTCACCCCGCCTCCCCGGGGTTTCATGTGAAGACAAGTATTTCTTTACCACGGGTAGGTGAGGTACCTCACCTTGCCGGGGTCCCTCACTTCCATGTGAACAGGCCCAAAGTCGACATTGAAAACGGGCTTCCACCAGCAATCAATTACATCATCTTTTATTTGATTGGCCCGAGACTGGATGTTTCAATGTGCGTGTGCCAGGTAGGCAGAAACAAAGGTGTGCGCTCCCGAACAAATATCAGCCATACAACAGTGCAAACAATTGCAGGTCATTGCAGTTGACTAGCCTAGAAAACTTTGCCATGCTTGTCGTAAGTCTGTTAATTTTGCTGGTTGGGGCTGGAATATCGGTATGTGATTTCTATAGTTTTGCTTTGAACTTTCACTCATTGACATACATCTAAAGCTTGCAATGCACTACATGTAGACAGATTTAGATTTAAATTACTCTGAGCTGAAAAGAAAAACAGAACGTTCCACATAGCGGGGAAGACTACTAAAAGATAAAGTTGGATAGACATTTCAATTCTGATAGCAATATAGCATGTGTCAAACAGCATTATAGCGTGTGTCATATGTAACCGGAAAAACGGGTTCCGTTCTTATGGCTCTCCGAGGTTACGCCATCCAACTTGACTACACGCTAGCTATACTTGGTTAAATATTCCCGGCTCAGTTGTGTGGTTGTAATAATTTTGCTATAGCCTGCCTTGCAGACGAACTAAATCCCGGTATACCGAGGTTTAGTTTGTCTGCAGCGCAGGCCTATAATTTTGCTAGCCTGCGAAAAAACAAGGACCGAGAAAGCCGGTTGCTTTCCCAGGCTAGAATTTTGGCTATCAAATGTTCCGATACTCTGGTTTAACTTGCATAACTTGCTGACAATATGTACAGACTCCAGAATTATAAGGCTTTGTATATCTTTAATACAGAAGTTTGTTAGAACTACTGATAGTGGCCGAACTATTAAAATCCTCGGAATTCAATGAACGAAAGTCATAGGAAGACCTTTTCCCTGAATATCATTTTCCAGTTGGGCAGAAAGACCCCAGATAACCAAGTTTTTTTTTCTTTTTTTTTTACGTGTGCATCGACGCGAGAAATGCATAAGAATGATGTCGGCATGTTCAGACGTCGGTTCCGCGGACATTCTTACGAACGAATCTTTCTTCCCAAAAGATTTGGTAACATAAAACTTTTACTGATTATAGCAAGTTGTGCAACGTTGTCCATAATATTTATTTAAGTTTCAGTGCAAAGTGTAGCGTTGGTTAGTTTATCCAACATTCCAGGATTATCGCCGTCAAAGCGCGCTTTCCAGATTAAGCTTGTAACATTTTGGTTCAGAGACTTCCTGTGCTGTGCTAAAAGGTTTTTAATTGGGCTTTAATTATTCCTCGTCTCTTGTCGTCCACACCCAGTTGATTCACGCAGTGAAGATTTCATCTTGGAAACACTAGACAGGACATAGTTGTTGCGTGTTCATGAAAAACAAAAGAAAATAGATTAATAAAAATAAAAAAAAAGAAAGAAAAACAGAAGTCGCCATGAATCCCTCGTGGCAGAACACGAGGTCACGACTTCGGACAAGATAACTGTGAACATGCTGCGTGAGATAGACAAACTATAACTATCACCTTCAACAAATTGTCGCCTAAACTCAGATAATAGGTTAAAAGCTTCAAATGACAGCAACAATTGAACGGAAATCCGGGGTATCTATTGCGTCTGTCGGCAGGTGGAGCTGCCCTTTCGGAAGAGCGATTTTTGATGAGAAAGGTTAGAACAATGTGATCCAGCTGCTTGGACTGTGCTGCGTTTCAGTGATCCGTTTCGTGATAAGTTTTAAACTTTCCGCCCTGTTTGTTGTTGTTTTTCCTTGCAGCATTGTGTTAAATGAACGTTCGTTATGACTAGTCGAGTTCAGCCAATTTGTGCATACCGGTCTATATCTTGAAAACTAAAAAAAAAAAAAGGAAAAGAAAAACCACCACTGCTTCCGACCATTTTCTTTCGTATCCTTATTATCGTTACACTAACATCGAATTAATCCCAGTTGAACTTATCCACTCCTCGCGTGATTCAATCAGAAAAGCCAGAGAATCCTTTTAGATTTAGCAGGAACATGAACATTGGAGCCCCCTGGTATGAATAGAGGTGATGAATCGTGGAACTTGTAACCTACGTAGACTTTTTTGGATCAATATCAGTATCTGGGCAACTGCGCACCTACCCCTCCCCTAACTGCTCACCCAACATATTATAATAAGTTAATAAGTTAGTGTTACTGTTGGGTTAGGGGAGGGGTAGGTGCGCAGTTACCCAGATACTGATATTGATCCACCTGTTTATCTTTACTTTGTCTAGTTTGTTTTGTTCGCCATTTCCTTCATTTCCTGTAGTTTGGAAATATGTGTTACGACATCCACCACTATGTAATATTGTAATTTCATTTTATGTTTTAGTAGCATCTAAACCTGAAGAAGGGTGGTCTGACCAGCCGAAATATTGGTTTAAATGTAAGACGTTGTATCAGCCTTGTCAGCCTTGCAGTAGTCTTTGACTAATCTTTGTTTTAGTTTTCAAGTTTGGGTGATCAGATCTCCTGAGATCAGACGTTCAATCAAGCAGGATCTTCGTTCACGGCTTTGCAGTTTATTAATTTTTTCATACTGAATGGTTGTTTGTTTACCTACTTTACTTTGTGTAATTGGGGTGTTTCGCAATTAAGGCCATTAAGATCAATACATTTAAAAGTCTAATTCATCCCACCTTTGTTTTGTAAACAGTCCTAATTTGATCATAGCAAAACTTGTGTCGGTACTTTTAACATCGCCCTTATTAAAACACTCCATGAATCGGTTGTAAACCTTGCTTTAAATAAATTTCTTTTATTAAAAGAAGTGTTGAAAATTAGTTTAAAAAAGCAAAAAACACAAGTAAAGAAAAAAAAAAGAAAGAAAGAAATCCAACCTCGTTCCCAGGGCCTTTTCCCCTGGCTTGGCCCCGCCCCCAAGCCAGGGAAAAGGCCCTGGAACGAGGTTGTAAAGAAATCATGTAGAAGGAAAAGGGAAAGCGTGAACGGAACCCCAGCACCCATCGGCGAGGCACTTTCCAGAATTATATTTATAAATACACTGTAGAAGCTACTTACAACGCATGTAATATTAAAAATAGTAATAATATTTTAGCTATGTGAAAAATATAGGAAGAAAAGTTAGTTTCTATTGCAGGAATAGTCCCTAACCGAAGATCAGGCCGAGAGATACTCTACATCGAAGATAGAACTCAACCGAGTTTATACAGTGAATAATTACACTGAACATTGCAAAATGTCTGTTGTAAAACTTTGTTTGCAGTCATTATCTACGATAACCGCGAGGACCCCCCCCCCCCCCCCCATGCGATAACCGTAAGGCCTTGCGTCCTACATATAGTACATGTAACAATCAAATGCTTGCCATAATCTTTTCGCTTTTTATGAAGGTTTCTACAGCATGGCTATTTTTGTAACGTGCTCTTCAGAGTCACTCAAAGTTTGAGGCTACTTAATATGCTTTTGATAACATTACTTTACCATCCAGTTCGCTTTCTCTCTTAAAAAGGCTAGGAATTCCTGATCTTTCGCTCTTAAAGGCCCCCAACAAACCTTACCAGAGTTTGTTTGGCTAGCGTGAGTGCTGTGATGGCTTCTAAAATTCTCTTCTATTTGTCATTCATTTTGTTACCAGTTGTCTTTTTCACTGGGATTTAAGTATTTAATTTTTAGACAACTTTAAACTGAAATGTTCTCAAAATGATCTACTTTTGTCAGTTTTGAAAACAAAATGATAACAATAAAATCACTCACGCGAAAAGCATTCAAATTGTAAATGTTCATGTTGAATGTGAGCCTAGTTCGATTTTCTGGATTAGTGCCGTAGTTGTTAATTTTACGACTCAGTCAAACAAAAGCAAGAGAAAATATTTATCTCTTGGCAACAAAAGATAAGGCCTGTTTCAAACTGCGCCTTCGGCTTTAACTTATAACTTATTAGGTGAGTTCGGCCAAGTGGAACTTTTCTTCAACCTAAGGGACAGTCCCGTATCCCATCATGCAATTTCCATATCTGTCGGCTCTATACTGATAGAAAGCAACAACCTTTTGAATCAATTGAATCAACCTTTTCCGTCCGTAACCTCGCCACGTTACCTTGTTGCTGAACAGTTTCATCGCCAGTGATAAAGAAAGAAAGATGTTTGTAAAGTCTCAAGCCATCGGTGTATTTGTGGGATTTAGAGTTGCATTTATGGCATCATCAGTGAATATCGTTGATATTTCACAAATTGACATGTATGGGTCCCATTTATTTAGGGTCCATTTGTATCAGTGTTAATTGTTTCGTTGCGACAGTTATGGGTTGAAAACTTCATTTCGAAATTCCTCGGTACTTTCCGGTCTGATTACATCCCAATTCCATTTCCAAGTCACGTTTTAGAGGTGTTTTGGAGTACATTTCGTTTCAGTCAGTTCTCAGTGAAAATTAATTCACATCCGCATGATCAAAGTCCGAAATTGACTTATTAAGCGCTTATTTCACACGTTGCCGTTTAGACGATCACGTGGTTGATTGAGTAGTTCATGCATTCCATTGCATGGTTGGCTTGCGTTCTCTGATACAACAGTGAATGGCTTCGCGGGTTTTACATTGATATTAGGAGCCAATACACTGGCATTCTGTACGCTCTAAACATTGACAGTTGTATTTCTTTACATAGCTTTTCAATAGCTCTGATGCGTTCAACAGAAATACCAAAATAAACTGAAAGAAAGAATTTGGAAATAATTTTTAAGAATCTTGGTATCAGCCAAGAGTCCATGCTAAATGTCTGTGTTGGCATTGCACAATGAAAGTTCAAAAATAATTACATGTTATTTATCTTTTGTTCAGCAGTCATAACCAAGCCCCAGCTACTTATACGTCCTTATAAATAAGAGAATAATAAGGCTTCTCAGTAAAGTCAAAGTGATGCCAAAACCCTGTAAAATATTAATTAATGACCTGCTATGGTTTTTGTTTTGTTTTGTTTTTTTGTTTGTTTGTTTGTTTTTTTTTAACTAGTTTGTGCATTCTCTTATATTGCCCAAGTTGAGTTGAGAGATTAAGGGTCGACTGATGCAGTCATAACGAAAAACAAGTTGCGGACCAAGTCTCGGCTAATTGTTCGTACACGCATTGTCTTGTTACATCCTGTTAAATATGTTCCGTTGCCTTTAAGCTGGTGCTTTTCAACCCAACCCAAGATTTTGTCAAATAAACAGGAAATGTAACTCGAAGATCAATTGTCCCAATCGAAATATGTCCTTGAAATAAAGCTCATAGGCAACGCCAATGGATTTTAACAAAGCATTAGAGCGGCTATAATGAAGAAGTAGCTTAGTGAACCGGTTAAAAAGAATAATTTTTATGGTTGCCATAGCTCAAGTCATGAGTCAAGTCAGGAGCCCATGGTCAAGTCGGCTATTTGTTGAAAAATATATACAGGCTAAAATGTCGACAGGGGTATAAAAACTGTCCATGTGCGTCGAACAGATCCTCAACTATTAAATACAACTTCAAACAAACAAAAAAATTAATTATTTAAATAAATTAATTATTAATTAATAAAACAAGGTAGGGCACGATATCCGAAAGTTTCGATTCCTACTCCATGTTTTTTTTTTCTAATACAGTTTTATGAAGATGTTCAAATACACGGGTAAGCGGATTGTACTGCTTGTCTTAATTTCCTGGCCTTCTATCGACAGAATCGGCTAGAAATGAGAGATTTCACATCGTCATTGGATTAGCGGCTTGACAGAAACGTCGGCTCGGTCTGCGTAAGATCAAACGTATGCTGTGCGCTCGCTTGCTTTAAATTAAAAGAGAGGTTTAATGATCTCTTGCGTTCGATTCTCAACTCTTGGCTGAGGCCGTTGACCGTACGCTCCAAGACTACTCCTCGTCGTTGCAATTACTCTGAGTCGAAGGGAAGAACTTTGAACCAGCTGAGTTCAAAACAGGTTACATCAGTCCGTACGTAACCAAATCTGCAGAAAGAATTTTTTAATTTGCTGTCAGAAAATTGTGGCTGTGAGCTGTTTGGGAGGTTCCGTAAAAGGCATGTTACACTGCACGACTTTCCAGCTTTCTGTTTCCCATTCTTTCATAAGTACTATACCATCGCGCGCCCCTTTAACATCAAAAGCTGCTGTGGTAAATTCTTTTAACAGTTTCAATCGAGGAAAAGTGCGACTAGCTTTCTTTTCTCTTACTCTTTCCATAACCAGTTTGTGCTTGCTGGAGTGCTTTTTGGAAAGGGACTTTCCCTAATCATTACATCAAGCCTACACTTCGGCTTTCTTTTCATTGGCTGGTGCAGTTGACAACCGGGGCGGGGGGGGGGGGGGGGGTACTCCATATAGTGGCCTATAAGAGGAGGCTCCGCCCGAAAGGGGTACCTTTTTCTGGCTTCAGGTATATAAAAGGGTAGAGACTTCACAAGTAGAGGTATATAAAAGGGTAGGGAAATTGGTCATTTAGGTATTTGAAAAGGCCTTTAATTATAATATTTCGAATGGACGCCCTTTATGACTTTATCAGTTTACTTATTAAGCACTACATGAAAATGAGAACAAGAATTCCTAAAGTAGGTAAGTGAAAGGGGTACCTTTTTCCAATAAAAGGTATATAAAAGGGGTACCGTTTCTGCCAAAATGGTATATTAAAGGGGTAGGGGTTGGACTTCGGGCGGAGACTCCCCGTATTAAACTTTTTTTAAGTACCCCCCCCCCCCCCCCGGGAGTTGACATGAGTGATAACTCTTTCGCTTACTTTGTCCATGTATCAAAGTCCGTTTATGATATATGCGTGCACATGTCTCATACACTCAAAAGCTTCGTAGCCACGTTGTCATCCACATGAACTACATACATGGTATCACCATGATGACCAAAATTCTTATATATCTCGGGCTTATCAGCAAAGCAACGGTAAGTTTGCCTCTTTGCGTTCTTCTTGGTGTTATGAGGAGCCTTAAGATGAAGACGAACGTTTTCAGACTGAATTTAAAACTATTGTCACTCAAGCATAAACTAAAATAATGCTTCAGTTGGCATACAGTGTATTGAATACAATTTTGCTGTTAGTGATTCTTGAGGGATAGAAATTTCAAAAGTCGGTGGGCGGGAAGACTATATAAACAACAGTCTCCATTTGGCGGGAAAATATGCTAGGATATTTGTCCGCGGACATTATCTGTTCCGAGAAGCGAACAGTTTTCCGAGAGCGTAGCTCGAGGAAAACTGAGAGCTTCGAGGAACAGATAATGTCCAAGGATATTTTCGCCCCAAACGGAGACTATCGTGTTCATTATCCTTCAAATCTTTTACGCAACGCGCGCAGTTTTGGAAATTGGGGTATATTCTCGGATATCCCCCAGTTTTAGCTGGGGGACATTCGGTCACGTGACGTGCATAGACCAATCGCGCGCGAGCGAAAAGATTTGATGGATTATAATTGGTATTATTATACATTGTAGTCACCATCCGTCTTCTCATTGGCTAAAAGCCTACAGTTAATTCTGGGACAACACGATCAACGTACAGATGTATATCACAGAGTCTGAGCCGCAGGTGCATAATCTCCAGAGAGCTGCGAATTTCATGATCCAGAAAGCCAATGTCAAGTAATCG
>JAHPZR010036500.1:40000-45000 GCA_019787425.1 Platygyra sinensis
CCGAAAACAAAGTGATAACAATAAAATCACTCGAGCAAAGAGCATTCAAGTTCGTGAAGTAATTGATAATTTTACGACCACATTAGACAAAAACAAGAGAAAAACATTTTAATATCTTGACAAAAGGTAGAACCTGGTACAAACGGAGCCTTCTGAATTGCCCACTGGGTCGTTCGAAAGGTTGATAACGTTAACCGGCTATCCAGCGTGGTTTGTTTTGCCAAGATAGCGATGTATTCACTAAAGGCAAAATCGAAGGGACAGTCCCGCATCCCATCATGCAACTCGATATCAGATGCTTTCAAAGTTGAGGTTTAGTGGAAATTCAAGCATTTCTGTGTCTGTCGACGGCGTGATTGGTGGCGTTCACGTCACCGTGGTATGAACAGTTTAGTCGCAACAGTTTCATCGCCAGTGATAAAGAAAAAAGGATGCTCGTAAATTCTCAAGCAATTGATTTATTTGTAGTATTCGCTGTTGTATTTATAGCCTCGTCGGTGAGTATATTCAAATGGTATTTCACTTATTTACATGTATTGATCAACCCTATTTATTTAGAGTTCATCGCTTGCACGGAACTGTTTCGTTCTGGCCGTTCTGGGCAGAATATTTCATTCGCAGTTCCTCGGTGTTTTCCAGTCTGTTTACATTCCAAAGTTTTCTCGGTTGCTCAATTCCCATATCATGTTTTTGGAGTTTTAAAATTTAACAATTAATTCACACGCACATGGCACGAAACGTTCAGCATGACTGAAGTCCAACTGCCGTTTGGACGATCACATGACTGGTAGCATGTCATTCAGAGAGTATCCAGTGGCGGCTTTGCGGCTTTAAAATTGACAGTAGAAGCCAATATCTATTTTCTACGCTAGACAGTTGTTTTTCTTTAAATAGTTTTGACACTTTCAACGGAAGTGTAAAAATAAACTGATTATATAAATAATTTATATGAATTATGGTGTGGCGAAGAGTCTTTACTAAACCGCTAAATGCTCGAGCTTGCCATTGTACATTGAAACTTCCTATTAATTCCTTCAAAATTTTCGCAAGTTCAAGATATTTAATTAAACTTTAGAGGCATTTCCCCATGAAACCCATGTTTACACGCTGTTAAATTCTTGATTGATCCAATACAGTATTATAAACACGATTCTGCAGGAAAGCGGATCGGATTGTTTCAGTCTGTCAGTTGTCCTCATATCTTCGGAATGCTAGAAATGAGGGATTTTACACCATCACTAAATTGGCAACTCGACCAAAAAGTATGTTTGGTCTGCCTAAGGGCGATAGTCTATGATACTAGAGTCGGCTTTAAAATGATTGTGACTTGATCTTTTGTGTTCGGTTGTCAATTCTGGGCTGAGGCCGTACGCTGAGACTTCGCCCCGTGATTGCAATTTACCGAGTCAACTGAAGGGAAGAACTTTAAACCAGCAGAGCCCGAAACAGCTTTCTCTTATCCGTAAACAAATTTGCAAAACAACGTCCTGTGTCAGAAAATTGTGACTGTGAGTTGTCTGGAAGGTTCTGAAGGCAGTCACAGTGCTTCTGCGAGTTTCCAGCTATGTAGTTCTTATCTTCCACAAGTAACTTCGCTTCTATTTTGAACATCAAGAGCTGCTGTTATCAGCCTGAAGTGTAGTTCTCCTAAACTATTTTTGAACACTGCGAGTTTTAAAGGAAGAAAAGTCTAACTAGGTTTTTACTATTTCCTTAACCAGACAATTTCAGTGTCATACAAGGAAAATGCAAGGGTGGCAAGTTTGGGCTTGCTCGCCGAATTGGCTTGTCAACTTTTGCTCGAGTGCTTTTTAGAAAGGGACTTTCCCTATTCATTACATCAAGCTCACACGTCATTGGCTGATGTAGTCAGTTTTATGAGGGACAATTCTTTGGCATGCTTCGCCTACATGCTTTTATCTCAAAGTCCGCTCTATAATATATGCGTCGCACATGTCTCGTCTCATGCCGCTCAAGAGCTCCGTAGCCACGTTGTCATCCACCTTAATCACCGACAAGGAATCATCATGCTGAGCAAAATTCTTGTATATCTCGTCGCTTATCAGCAGAGCGAACGGTGGGTTTGCCTCTTTGCTTGGATATCTTGGTGTTATTCTAGTAAAACGCCGCTGCCCAAAAGGTAAAGACGAACTTATTTAGCCTGAGCTTACAACTATTGTCACTCAAGTATCACCTAAAGTAGGGCATTGGCATGCAGTTCTTGCTAGTTGGTGATTCCTCCTGGAAGGTAATCTGAAAACACTGAGGAAGACTGTTTGGTGAGGGTGAGCAACAGTTTAGAAAAAGTGTAAGAGTCGAGTGAACAAATACCCAAATAACCGGAGGTATACCACAGTATACCTTTTGCACCAGTGATTCACAGCCCCCCCCCCCCCCGGCGAGCCGGCGTTACTCCCATATATGGGTTATATAGGTACGTGCCACGGTTGGGGTATGGTTTTCGAGGTTCTCGGTCCTTGAATAGTGTATCCTTTTTTTTACTCTTTTGTTACTGTGTCAGACATTGTCGCCAAGGATATATTTGGTTTTACACCTAAAACTGCAATTTGAATTCTTGACTCTATAAATACAAATTCTATTAATATTTGACAGCTATTAATAGCAATCCCCTCAGGCTCGATTAAGGGTGGAGTGACATGCCATTCATTGCTACCTGTGTACAATACAAAGTTTGGTCATGTTGGCAACGGAAAAGATTTTCATGAATTCCGCACCGTTTCAGCTGTCATTTCACAAATCAAAGCCCGCCTACCTTGGCTTAGCCAAGTTCCTTTGATAATTAATTAGGCTAGAAACTGGCTGCATGTCACGGTTTGTACCCCAAGAAGAAGAAATAGGGGATTCTAATAGAGGCTTCAGTGGGCTTAAAATTGTTAGAATGAATCGTGTCCTATTGTGAACCCGGGGGAGGTACTCCCGCGAATTTTGGATAGGGGTGTGCCGCGAAGGTTCTTGAACCCTAACCCTATTCTGCCTATTTAAGGACTAAGAAAGCGAAAACTGGTACCCTTTTTAAGGCATTCGTTTAGGCGTGCGTTTTCACACTCGAATATTAGATAATACAATTTAGCTACCCTATCTAAGGACCACACCAGGAACACAGTAACAAAAGAGTAAAAAAAAGGATACACTATTCAAGGACCCGAGAACCTCGAAAACCATACCCCAACCGTGGCACGTACCTATATAACCCATATATGGGAGTCGGGGTGGGGGGGGGGGGGGGCTGTGAATCACTGGTGCAAAAGGTATACTGTGGTATACCTCCGGTTATTTGGGTATTTGTTCACTCGACTCTTACACTTGTTTCTAAACTGTTGCTCACCCTCACCAAACAGTCTTCCTCAGTGTTTTCAGATTACCTTCCAGGAGGAATCACCAACAGCAAAACTGCATGCCATGCCCTACTTTAGGTCATGCTTGAGTGACAATAGTTGTAAGCTCAGGCTAAATACGTTCGTCTTTACCTTTTGGGTAGCGGCGCTTTACTAGAATAACACCAAGATATCCAAGCAAAGAGGCAAACTCATCGTCGCTCTGCTGATAAGCGAGAGATATACAAGAATTTTGCTCAGCATGATGATTCCTTGTCGGTGATTAAGGTGGATGACAACGTGGCTACGGAGCTCTTGAGCGGCATGAGACGAGACATGTGCGCGCATATATTATAGAGCGGACTTTGAGATAAAAGCATGTAGGCGAAGCATGCCAAAGAATTGTCCCTCATAAAACTGACTACATCAGCCAATGACGTGTGAGCTTGATGTAATGAATAGGGAAAGTCCCTTTCTAAAAAGCACTCGAGCAAAAGTTGACAAGCCAATTCGGCGAGCAAGCCCAAACTTGCCACCCTTGCATTTTCCTTGTATGACACTGAAATTGTCTGGTTAAGGAAATAGTAAAAACCTAGTTAGACTTTTCTTCCTTTAAAACTCGCAGTGTTCAAAAATAGTTTAGGAGAACTACACTTCAGGCTGATAACAGCAGCTCTTGATGTTCAAAATAGAAGCGAAGTTACTTGTGGAAGATAAAGACTGACATAGCTGGAAACTCGCTGAGATGCACTGTGACATGCCTTCAGAACCTTCCAGACAACTCACAGTCACAATTTTCTGACACAGGACTTGTTTTGCAAATTTGTTTACGGATAAGAGAAAGCTGTTTCGGGCTCTGCTGGTTTAAAGTTCTTCCCTTCAGTTGACTCGGTAAATTGCCATCACGGGGCGAAGTCTCAGCGTACGGCCTCAGCCCAGAATTGACAACCGAACACAAAAGATCAAGTCACAATCATTTTAAAGCCGACTCTAGTATCATAGACTATCGCCCTTAGGCAGACCAAACATACTTTTTGGTCGAGTTGCCAATTTAGTGATGGTGTAAAATCCCTCATTTCTAGCATTCCGAAGATATGAGGACAACTGAGCAGACTGAAACAATCCGATCCGCTTTCCTGCAGAATCGTGTTTATAATACTGTATTGGATCAATCAAGAATTTAACAGCGTGTAAACATGGGTTTCATGGGGAAATGCCTCTAAAGTTTAATTTAATATCTTGAACTTGCGAAAATTTTGAAGGAATTAATAGGAAGTTTCAATGTACAATGGCAAGCTCGAGCATTTAGCGGTTTAGTAAAGACTCTTCGCCACACCATAATTCATATAAATTATTTATATAATCAGTTTATTTTTACACTTCCGTTGAAAGTGTCAAAACTATCTAAAGAAAAACAACTGTCTAGCGTAGAAAATAGATATTGGCTTCTACTGTCAATTTTAAAGCCGCAAAGCCGCCACTGGATACTCTCTGAATGACATGCTACCAGTCATGTGATCGTCCAAACGGCAGTCTTCAGTCATGCTGAACGTTTCGTGCCATGTGCGTGTGAATTAATTGTTAAATTTTAAAACTCCAAAAACATGATATGGGAATTGAGCAACCGAGAAAACTTTGGAATGTAAACAGACTGGAAAACACCGA
>JAHPZR010036501.1:0-10593 GCA_019787425.1 Platygyra sinensis
ACGCTGGAATCCGTACGTATTGTCAGCAAGGTATTTTTTAAGTTGAACCAGATTATTCGATCGTTTGATAGCCACTGAGTAACCTGCAAAATTATAGCCTACAAAGAGCGTTTCTCAGCGCTTGTTTCCTCGCAGGTTAGCAAAATTATTGCAACTACTCAACTAACTGGAGGAATATTTAACCCAAGTGCAGCTAGCGTGAGTCGAGACACATAGCGTGAAATCGGTCGACGACGAAGTGGAACCGACTAGTTTCGGAATGGACTCTTGTTGATGGTTAAGTTTAACGAGCACATTTATAATCCCATGTTTAGAAGTTATGAAATCATGTCTACCGACCGCTCTACATCAAACAGCTCAATGTTCGCCACTAAATACTCTACTAATAAAAGGCAAGTGTAAAATGATCGTTTTTTTTACATACAAAAGTAATTAATCAATCAATCAATCAATCAATTAATTAATTAATTCCCTTTCGTACAATGAACAGCCTTTGGCTCGCTGGACAGACAAGTTTAATTTTGATGGAATTTTGAAAACTGCCTTACAACTTGAGCCAGTTCTTGGGTCCAACATAGGCTCTCTTACCAGCGCTGTTCGGGAAAGGAGCGAAAATCGAGCCTAGGTCTAACATTGATCTTTGGAATCTTGATAAAAGTGAAAACTGTTGCGAAATATTATTATTATACAATGCTGATGCTATCTCAATTTTGATTGGCTAAAAGCACCCCGCTAATTCTAGATGGCGCTGTGTCATCGCGTCACATCTACAGACACTGGCGTTTATGCATGTAGGTATGACGCGTTTTTGCAGACAATGGTTTTCGTCACCTGACAAGCTAGCCGGCGGTTTGAGCAAGATTGTCATGGCGGAGTCCGCTCCAAGATTCGCGTCAGTCTCAGAAGCGGATTTAGGACGCCTTGTTGACGACAAGGACGCAAAGAACACCAAACGAGCTACCAAGACAGCTCTTAGAGTTTTACAGCAGTATTTGAAGGAGAAGAAAGTTCCCGAACCGCAAACCAAAGATGGCATCAGTAACGTTCTCAAACTATTTTATGCCGAAGCTAGAAAAGTCGATGGAACTTCTTATTCCAAAAGCACTCTCAACAGCCTGAGATTTGGACTGGGCAGACACTTCAAGGCGACTCTTGGCTTCGATATAATAAACGATCCAGCATTTGCCGAGGCAAACAAAGTTTTTGGCGCCAAGTGCGTTGAACTAAAACGACAAGGGCTCGCCAAAGTCGAACACACGCCACCGATCTGCGAAGAAGATCTTAAAAAGCTGTACGAAAGCGATGTTTTTAACCAAAACAGCCCGGAAACGCTTCAAAACAAAGTTTTTTTCGAGGTTATGTTGTACTTTTGTCGCCGAGGAAGGCAAAATCTTCGTGAACTCAAAAAAACTGATTTTTCATTCAGCACGGATGGCAAAGGTGCAAAATATGTGTGCAAAACAACAGATGAACTCACAAAGAACCGACGAGAAAATGATGAAGGATTTGAAGGAGGCGTGATGTTCGAGAAACCAGGACCACACTGTCCTGTGGCTTCATTTGAACGGTACATACAGCACCTGAATCCCTCAAACGAATTTTTGTTTCAGCGGCCGAAGAAAAACGCCGGCATATCTGATCAAGTGTGGTACGATAACATGGTTGTCGGAGAGCGTTTGCTCGGTGAAAAAATGAAAAGGATCTCTCGAGAAGCCAAACTTTCAAAGTGTTACACCAATCACTCGATCAGGGCAACGGCGGTTACAATCCTGGACAAGTCAGGGTTCGAAGCAAGGCATATCATGGCGGTGAGCGGGCACAGAAATTAATCCAGCATTCGGAGCTACAGCAGGACTGACATTTCAACCAAGAGAAAAATGTCGGAAACCCTGACGACAGAGTGCGAGGTGAGAGGTGAGGAAGTGGCTATTAATCCGCACCAGTTATCTCCTGTTATTAGCCTTTCTCAAGAGGAATTTATTGTACAGAACTCTCATTCAGAGATAACGAAAAATTTTAATTTCTTTAACTGTAATGTCAACATTCATTAAACGCAAATCGGGAACATTTTTCATAAGACCGTACAACTTAACTTTAGAATTTTGTTCAAAAGTTTCAGTTCGATTCAGTTTTTCCTGAAACGTTTTCAGATGTTTTAAGCTTAAATCCTTTCTGTAAACCTTTTGAATTCCGCTTTACACGTTATTCACGGCTGTCATTAATAAAGATGTTTACACTGAAACGTGTCATTGCGTGGCTTACTTTGTTGTTGTTCTGTGAAATGTCTCAACGCTTGTACATTTATAATTGTATAATAAAACAATTATTGGATTCGGTTTTCGCATGATAGCGAAATTATCAAGGCCTCGGTTTGTGTTATCCGCCTCAGCCTTCGGCTTCGGCAGATAACACAAACCTCGGCCTTGATAATTCTCGCTATCATGCTCAACCTCATCCATTAATTGCTTATTGTTTGCCGGCGCAGATGCAATCCAGTCATATCATAGCACCGTGTGTATATGAGGGTCCCCAATAGGTTTTTCGGGATCAGGGATTTGGCTTATTTCTAAGCCGAGATTCGGGATTTTGAAGGAAAAGGGGGACGAGATTCGGAATTGTAATTATGACCGGGACACGGGATTTGGCGATTTTAACGGGCGGGAATCGGGAAGTGTCGCTTTAAACAAACCGAGATTCGGGCAATCCAGAGACTGAAATAGGCAAAGAAAATCAAGCTGACATCTTAGGTCATCTTATTAACGTCGGAAATAGCCGAACAATAACTAGCCTGCGTAGCGGATCAATATCAGTATCTGAACAACTGCGCACCTACCCCTTCCCTAACCCAACATGTTATAATAAGTTAATAAGTTAGTGTTACTGTTGGGTTTAATAGGGGAGGGGTAGGTGCATAGTTGCCCAGATACTGATATTGATCCTGCGTTTGGCGGTTTTTTAAGTAATTTTTGGGCGCTAGGAAAGCCGCGGGAAAGTCGCGATAAGCAGCGTCGAAGCCGCGAGGGAAAAAGGGACGTCTGTGATCGCAGGTTAACTCCGATCGACCAAAATCATCGAACGTGTGTACGTTTCTCCTGTGTCGATCGAAAGTGCAAATTTGTTTACTCTGTACTAAAGCGATTACGAAGAAAGATTTTAAACGAAAATTGACCAAAGCTTGTTTAAATCTTGAATTGATCGCCGGAAAGGAAATATCCAGTGGCGAAGGTTCACTTTTGACAACCATTTTGTGCCGAAATTGCGCAGACAAAAACGAAACCGTAGGTCGGAAGATTCTAGCTAGGCTAGCTAGATTCAGTGACGCGTACTCTTTATACACGTCCCCATAAGCGTCAAATTCGCTCAAATGACTTACAGAGGCGTTTCGGCGACATAAAAAGGACACCATTCAGAGAGGTTTCTAACTTTATCGTAGCTTTTCAAAGGAAAAAAAGAAATAGGGTTCGTTCGAAATTTAAATCCATACACACTCTTATTTCAACCTCTTATAATACGCTTTGGCTGCCGGTGATTACGGTATTTTGAGCAGGAACATGCAGCACTGGTTAAACTGGGGCCGAAAAGAGTATATGTTTCAGTATCTGTTAAACACAACTGTACTCGATTTTGTGGAATTTCCAGATGATCGTTGCCATGGCTGAAAATTGTTAATAGCTGTCCTCTGAGTTGCGATTGACGGTGACTTGCCACATGTGTAGTGAACAGTGAATTTGCCGTGGCACGCTGTGATATGTACTCTTAACATGTTGCTCTTCTCTTCTTTGATCACTATCATCTCCGAGAGACACGTTTTTCAGGGATCGAAGTGATCCGGAAGGCAGGCGTTGTCGAACAAAAGAGGCAAAACAGAAAAAAAAAAAAGAAAAGAAAAAGAAAAAGAAACGAGTCATGGAAGACCATAAAAATGACTGATTGACTGAAGCAACTCGTTTAAAACTAGTCATGAAAAACAAACGAACTAGATCAGATCATCGTTTTAGTGCAGAGAAATACAGCTAATTGAACCTAAGAGTCAGTGCTTGGGTCTGCTGAGTCTGCTGTAACTTCATGGATCATTTTTGTTGAGGTAAGGACTTTAAGAAAATATGACTGTGATCGGGATTAGCCGGTAGACACCGTCGGGATTACGTGATTGAGGGAAAATTTCGGTCGGGATGGCGGGATTGAAAAACCCTTTTGGGGACCCTCGTATATGTCCCCGAATAAATCGCGTGATCGCCCAAGTAGGCAATTTTTAAGTGCAATGGGCAATGCTAAGTGCAATGGTAGAGTTAATTTGGAGTATAACGGCGTAAAATGTACTCAGAAACTTCTAAAATCGTGATATGTGAATTAAGTAAAATATTAAACTTTGTGATAAAAACAGGAATGAAAGAAAGAAACAATTAAACGTACAAGTGTATAAGTAGAATCTAAATAAATAGGAACGATCAGTTGAATATGCTCACCTACAAATCAATTATCACTGGCAGAGCGACTGTTCAAAAAGATCCTAAAGCAGGGTTGCCGATAAATCGCGCCGTCGACTGAACGGAAAATGACTCAATTTAATTTCGAGGTCATTTAGTTTATTAGCCTGTAGAACAGGCGTGACGTTTTTGCGTATTTTAGGCTAACAGAAGGAATTCCGCGCGGGTGGGTTGGGGGGGAGGGGGTCTTGAATTCCATGTTGAGGAAATGCCCTTCACACGCTGGGAAGTTGTCACTCAGGAGAGAAGTTCCCTTTTACACGGGCTCTGTTAAGGTCAGTCGTTTGGCTACTGCTAAGAGAGACCAAATATCGTTTATCCTTAATTTCTAGTTGGCGATCGCCACACTTAGAACTGAGAACAGTTTCGAATTTAACATCGAGGAAAGTTTGGAAATTATCGATTTTCATGTTGGTTTTAATTTCCTCAGTATTTCCGGCTAGCCACGTTGTTTTGTTCTGTATGACACAACTGTTCGATTTGCTGCATTCGAAGACGGAAGTTTGAAGGACCTAGTAATTAAACAGTGAACACCTCTGGGATGATGATCACATTAAAAATGTTGTTTAGATCATTGTGCGCTGACGTCGAAAATTCAATCCACGCTTTCGGCCACTCAGAAAAAGAGATAGAGAGTTTTATCATAATAAGTGTATAATTTTGTGGCTTCAAAATATTTCGAAAATTATAGATCTTTAAGTGCTTATAAAAGCACTTATAGATCTATAATTTTCGAAATATTGTACATTTTCTCAAACGCATACTACAAGTTATAGGTAATGCCGTGTTTTGTCAAAATGTATTGCTATATTTCGAAAACGATCTACTCAGTCCGAGTTTTTAGACGTTTTCTATTGTGGGCACGTGGCATACCAAATATGGGCGTGGATTGAAACTTTTAAAGGAAACGTGAATCGAACAAACATGGTAAACTTTGATGCCCACTGGACTTCAGGATCCAAAAAAATGGAGGTTTTGAGATTTCCTTTGCAACAGAATTGTATTCAAGTTTCTCCCCCCTTAAGGTGGCTGAACACAGTTTTTGATACCTCTGTTTCATTTACATTTTTCTCTAAAATTCTTGATCCTTTGGCAGCAAGCAAGTTAACAACACAAACTTCAACTTTTTGATAATTAAGCTTACGTATGTACCGTTGCCATGGCAACATGATCAAATATAAACAGGTGTTTAAAATCGGTTTTGTTTATTTGCAGAAAATCTAGTCATTAGATTTTCTTTATAATTTGCATGCAACAAGCTTGTAACGATACTCGCAAGTTAGCGCTATTTTAATAATAATTTAACAAACAGATCTTTAATTATCCCTCTTTGAAGGTTCACTGGCATATCTTGAATTTCCTTTGTTAAAGTTCAATTTTTTTTCAATCCTCCCGTTACTTATTTCCTAAAGTATTTTCGTGCCAAATTTCGTGAAATTCTAATGAGTGGTTCTCGAGAAATAAGCACCTCCGAGAAGTCAATTTTTCACTCAATCGCACTTTTTTCGACTTACTACGCATGCGCTGCATTTAACTGGGTTCTTTTAGCAACAAAGAAATAGCAGAGCTGAGTTCTTTGCATCGTTACCTTTCTAGCATACCTTTGTAAAAAAAGAGTAAAACCATCAATTCAATACGTCGTGTTCATTTGTGAAGAAAAAAATAGTACAGATGGCGCAGACATTGAGCAAATAAAATGATCGCTCTATTTATGCCAGGTTTGTTTTTATGCAAAACTTTTCGCGCGCTGAATCGCGTTAGCAGGAGCGCGCGCCAAAACTGTGTTCGGCCACCTTAAGGTTGGCTTTAGATCACGGATCAACAGAGACTCTTTAATTTTACAATGCATGTCTGATCGACCCGTTGCTAATATTTCAAAATGATCCCACTTAATACTATGGTTGGTTAAGAAAACATGATCAGCAATAATCACTTCTGATGATGTATGTTGTAACATACGAAACTCTTAAGTTTATAAAAGTTATGCAGTTCAAGCAAATGTTTGTAACCGCTGTTTGCGTTTTATTCCTATTTTAATTGGTCATAAATAAGTTAAAGTTTTAGGAGGCAGGCTGTACACCCTCACCCAAACCCCCCCCCCCTCCCCCCACTCCACCCCCATTACATCAGGCAACAAGCCTCTAGAGAGACCAAGTGGATAGCCACTCTCCTGAAAGGTGCCATGTAGGTATCTTGTCACATCTCCTGACCTCTCACCTTCAACATTATAGCAGCACAAAACACTCATAACATTTATGGCAAAGATAATTGGGATCATATATATATTTTTTATTCTAATGTTTATTCTAAATGTGGTTTCAAGTGATTCACCACTTTCCCGCTATTGCTGAATAATGAAAACTATTAAATGACAATTCAAAATTCAATGTACATATCTTGGGTGCCATAACAACATGGTCTGTACCTAAAGAGAACAAATTAATTTTCTGTGACGTTATTAGTATTGAATAAAGTTATAATGCAATAAATTATGCTAATATATCCTTATAGAATGATTCCATCTAAGCCGTGGTGGTGAACAAACAAATACATACAATAGACATAGAGTAATATTCACCTGTACATGTGTTGCAATGTAGTTGGTATATGTACATAACTACACGATGGGCTCAAAAACTTACACTTCTTTCTCAATGAATCCAAAGTTTAATTAAACCAATCGTGACTTGCTCACTCACATTTTCCTCGCACCTGCTTCAGTCAGTGGCAGATGTACTTTATTGATACAAACGTACATTCAAGTTGGATGAAAGTAAAGTGTATGAGCTTCTGTCTTCAACTGACACGGCCTTCACACAACATAAACGTGATAATTATTCTTTACCAACAGAAAGTCAAAAGCTGGTGTATAAAGAGAATTTCATAACACAAGTGAAAGTTCAAGTTGACCCCTGACACCCCTGACAAATTCGGGCTGGGGGATGAGTGATAGCATTACAATTTTTAGTAGTTAAAAAAAATGGTGTTAATCAGTCTGCGAGTTTCCCTACCCTTTTTAATATTTGACTCTTAAATCAATATCCTGTTTCAGGCCTGTCTCATAATTAGTTCCTTAGTTCAGACGGATTTTAAAGGCATCATGAAGGGCTCTTGTTGATGGTCTTATCGATAATGATGAGAAAGGAGCTTATCCTAAAAAAAAACACATATCCATTCCAGTTCATAGACTGGAATCCAAAAACCATAACCTAGTGAAACCAAAATTATTGTTATTATTCATTTAATATTATTTCTTTTAATTTAGGACTTCCTCATGGAGTCTTCCCCAGTCCTGCTTGTAGCAGCGACATCGAGTCTGAAGACGCCAGCATTTATGCATGGGAGGCAAGAGGAGCCCAAGCAGTGAATAGCTACCGCGTGACGTTTCGTCGGGAACTGGACATAAGCCAAAGTCAGGCCTACAGGCAAAGTGCCTTTGTTACTCGCCATGAGGCCTTCCTGCATGAATACGACCTGGACGATGCCTTTTCTGATAAACACGCCGGAAGCTGTGGACCTGCGCAACTGGTGTGTGGAAATCACGAGCCAGAGCTAACCGGAAGCTAAAAAATTCGCCAGGTCCGGTTGCTATGGCGTGACGTCATTTATCTGTTAGGTTGCTGTCATCGCAAGAATTTTGCGGTTCTATTGCGGTTTGCGATAATTGCTTTTAATGAGAGTATTTTCAGATACGATCTGGCTGCATAATTGATTTTTTAAAATAAATTTTCACAGCGCGGGAATATTGCTCGCTCATATAATACAGACTCCAAATGAACACGTCGTCGGTCATTGAAAACGGGCACAAACCGAGATTTGCCTCCGAATTAGAAGATACGGTGTTTCTGCTGACGCATTTTTGCGAAATTGAGCCAGTTTCAAGTCGAATTTTCCGCGAGGAGTTAAAGAAGGCGCGCTGGTTTTCGTTTCGCGGGAAGAGCAACAAAGAAGCTGCCCCAGCCTCTACATTTGGATTTGTTGTCGCTCAAGTCATAAAACAGTTGTTGAAAACCAAACAAAACCGACAACCGCAATTGGCTTGTACATGAATTCAAGAACAACAGAGAGAACCATAGAGTGTTTTCAGCTAGCGCCGACCGTGACCAACCTCGTAGAGCATCGAATGAAGACAACACCCTCCAAACTCAACAAGACGATGGCACCAAGCTAAGTCATCAGATTAATCTTTTATTTATATCATAACTTACATCCATTGTCGTGGTTTTAGATTGTATGGGGACTAGATAGCTACTAAACATAAGTATTTTCGTTTGTGAGTTAGACCCTATTATTATTATTATTACTGAACTCCACACGGTACACTAGTGTGACAGACAATTCTGGATACATAGAAAATCAGCATATAGGCACATATTATAACTACTCTCTGGTTTGCCCACGCAAACGTCCACGTAGTTTTTTGATGTTGCCGAGCGTTAGAGGATATTTTACAAAAACTGCATACGTGACATTAAAAAAATCGTGATAGTGTTTTCTCCGTCGTGCGTGACATTATAGGAACTTGTTACATCCTGGTTCACCCAGGTTGAAGTCCATGCAATACAGTTGCTGAGTACTTGGGATATATAACAAAATCGTGCTAGCGATTTTTTTTTTTTCGTCGTGCGAGACATTATAGGAATTCGTTACATATCCTTTCTGGTTCATCCAGGTTGAAGTCCATGCAATACAGTTGCTGAGTACTTCGGGATATGTAACAAAATCGTGATAGTGATTTTTCCGTCGTGCGTGACATTATAGGAACTTGTTACATATCTTTCTGGTTCATCCAGGTTGAAGTCCATGCAATACAGTTGCTGAGTACTTCGGGATATGTAACAAAATCGTGATAGTGATTTTTCTGTCGTGCGTGAGATTATAGGCACTTTTTACATATCCTTTCTGGTTCATCCAGGTTGAAGTCCATGCAATACAGTTGCTGAGTACTTCGGGATATGTAACAAAATCGTGATAGTGATTTTTCCGTCGTGCGTGATATTGTAGGAACTTGTTACATATCCTTTCTGGTTCACCCAGGTTGAAGTCCATGCAATACAGTTGCTGAGTACTTCGGGATATGTAACAAAATCGTGATAGCGATTTTTTTTTGTCGTGCGTGACATTATAGGAATTTGTTACATATCCTATCTGGTTCATCCAGGTTGAAGTCCATGCAATGCAGTTGCTGAGTACTTCGGGATATGTAACAAAATCGTGATAGTGATTTTTCCGTCGTGCGTGAGATTATAGGCACTTGTTACATATCCTTTCTGGTTCATCCAGGTTGAAGTCCATGCAATACAGCTGCTGAGTACTTCGGGATTTGTAACAAAATCGTGATAGTGGTTTTTCCGTCTTGCAGTTAGCCTGCTTAGCTGGTGGGATTTCCTGCCCGAGTACTTTTGTTTTGGTAGCGAAGCCATGAACGCGAGTGGCAAAGCCGTGGATTGCAATTTGTTTTATTTTTTGTATTTTTTATCGTGCAGTTTCCAGAATTGCTTGGCATTAGTTGACTTGTAAACAATTAGATTATGAGCCCGTGATTTCTATCGCGCATAGAAATCGAGAGCGTAACCTCTTGAGAGGCTTTTGAAAAAGTCTTTGTTATATATAATTTTTAAGAAATTCTGACTGCCCACAACATAATGTGATTTAATTTTCAAAGTGCCTGTACACATGATCTTCGAGTTCGACTGCCTGACAGAATAAAATTATCTTTGGAATCGCCGGGTATTTACGAGCAGACTTACCTAGGGAGAATACTTAAACAGGTTTGAATTGGGCTTTCCGTGGAAAATCTGGGTCGATTTCCCGAAACCCCGACTAAATGCTTTGTATGTTTCTGACGCGTTTTTAATTAAACGATGTCACTGTGTTACAGTAAATGCACTTTCACACTTATGGATTATGACACATTCGTGCAAAACTTGACGCGTTTTGAGGAACACAAACGATCACCGCCGGAGATATGATTACACTGGAATGTTACAAGCCACTGGATATCCCGTGGAGATCATAGACTAAAAGTTCGAGATCTCCACGGGATCCCAGGTCTGTTTTTTGGTTGCTAAGAACGTCTGGCTCGTTACGGCGGGGTGAGTGAGTG
>JAHPZR010036503.1:5000-7500 GCA_019787425.1 Platygyra sinensis
TGGAAATTATGCAGAATTCAAGTCCCAACTTCAGAAAAAAACGAAGTTAAAAAGATGAAAAAATTGATAGGTTCATAGTCAAAGAACGAATCAAACAGCTATTATGTTTTAGTAGTTATTTGTCCCAAATGTTTTGAAAAATAAGCAGAATTCAATTCTCAGCACAAGAAAACAGATCTTACCCTTCACAGTCATCTTTTTCTCTTTGAGGATGTCGATGTCATCTTGCAGTTGAGTGAGTTGTTTCTTCATTTCTTGAAGAATAGTTTTAATCTCATGGTTTGGTGCTGTGTACAAATACACGTTGTTACATTGCTTTGTGGCTATAGAACTGACCGGGTCGCTATTACCTTTATCTCCTGGCTGAGCTAAAGCTTGACTCGCCACAAAAAACACCAAGAGGAGTAAACTGGAACGAAACCCCGAGAAAACAGATGAAGCCATTGAATTGTGCGAATTTGATCAAATTCTAGCTTAACTTCAGTGAAAATGTAATTCATTAAACCCGTGACGGTCATGAATCTGGGACAATTGTCAAAATTTGTTAAACACGAGACAGTTAATGGCTCCGTGATAGACCCTTGACGTTCACGTGATATACACTGCCATCATACTCTCCCTCCCTGAATCTCATCCTTCTCCTTCTCCAAAAAAAAAAATCCCGCCTGACCGCAGGTTATACACGTGAAGGACAGAATAACATTTGTAAAGTCAAATCCGTGACGGTAAATCCATGAGAACTTTCTGGTGCAAACTCACCAGACCGGCAAGGTTTAATTAAGGTTCAAGGATTATTGTAGCCTACGTGTAGCCGTACTCTCCCCCCGAGGACAAACGGGAAGAAGCATTATACATTTCCATGCAAAAGCGTGACGTCCCATAACACGATTCGTGCCAGCTAGGCTTTGGTAGATTGTGGTAGCATAATTTGAAGCATAATTTAGCAAAACGAGCATTATTTTGAGCTTAGCACTGGTAGTATAATCCGAGCTTTTATGCGGCATTGAAAACAAAAAAAAGACCATCATAGTTCTAGAATAATTCAGTTTGTATTTTATTTCTGTACAGTATTGTTCTTGAAAATATTGCGGTCTTTGCTAAGGCCCATGGTCAAATATGGACCGGCAGACTCCAGGTCACCCTGTGGTCAGCATATCTGAGAGACTGACACTCTCGTCAGGCCACCACGCTTATAGCTCGGAGACTCGGCCCCTCAGACCTCAGATCAAAGATGGCGTCGTCCTCGAGTAGATCCACTTCTAGCACTTCCAGCCCTTTCAGCACTTCCAGTGACGTACCGACATCTTTTATCTCAAAGTGCGCACATGCGTATTTCCGATGCTTAAGACTGTAAGACTGAAAGGTTGAATATATGAATGTTCCTTTAAGTGAAAATTAACAGAGTTAAGCTACTGGTTATCTTTACTTTCCTTAAAATCTAAGTAGTATAATTTCGGTGACAGAGAGCATCATAATTTTCAGAAAGTAGCATAATCTTGGCATAATTTCTAAAAACAAATTGAGCACTTTTAAAAGCATAATATGCTTTTCTTTCGGGCACAATCTACCAAAGCCAGCTCTTAGTAAACGTTCCCTCCTCCCCGTTTGTCCTCGTGGGAGGGTACGGCTACACATAAGCGTGGATTGTCAAATACGTGACGGTTTAGCCAAATCAGTGCGTGACAACTTATAATAATGAACTACGAGGGAGAAAACTCTATGTAAGATTCGGGATTGGTTACAAGACTTCCGTTTAGTCCTAATTGCACCTTTCGCAGTATGATCCTGCCGCATCTTGATCTCCTATGATGTCTCTCTTTGACAGATCAGTCTTGGCATTTAAGATTATACCAGACACCACATCCACTGCACTGGAAATAAAAACCTTGTTCAGGCCTCTTTTATGAGCAGGAAACCCTGAGCGTAGAATGTTGCTTAACCTCATTAATACGCTAACAAAACCGGTCAATATAAGGGGAAATGGTCAAAGGTTGCTCTCCAAGACAGATAAAGAGGAGCTTCTCAAAGTTCCCTCGTCGTACTTTTGTTTTTAAATTGTGGTCGTTTATTTGCATGGGTGGGGCTTTGTTATTCAAAACATGCTCTCAAAACGTAATCAAGTTTATCGCTACTTTATTGCGTCGTTACTTTCTAAGCGAGCTCTCACGTGAACCTGTTGCGTTGAGCACTTCAACCTGTTACTAGAAAGATTCTTACACGTTTGAATATGAGCTCATTTTATAATTCTTCAATTACTTTTAGAAACCCTCACTTATCACTACAGCCAATCTGCAGAAACATGATTGTACAGTCCACGGTAAAATATCCATCATAACGTCCTCCATTCTCCTCAGTCCTGTTAATCACACAGTTATCTTAGTCATAGACAAATCTCCCTTATAGCGATTTTTTAAGGTATCAGTGTACCCCAAATGACAATCTCGCGTAGTCGCTGCTTCACGGTCACACGTTTCATCAAACCCCCAATAAAGTATATATT
>JAHPZR010036503.1:12500-15000 GCA_019787425.1 Platygyra sinensis
CATGTTTGCCAAGGCACGGATAGGCATTTCGCTTTGTTTTTGATTCATGTAACATCCACCTATATCATTCCATGTTCACCTGATTCCACGCCGTAGAAAGGACCCGATAGTATAACTTTTTTCTTTCGTTCGCCAAGGTTTTCAAAATTATAGGCAAAGCTAAGCAGCCCAAGTTTAAAACTCTAAGATTTAAGGCCAATGCTCAAGACTACAGCGGCTCAAATTAATCCTGAAATTAATATAATGTTCGTCACGTCAGGTCGTGGAGGTAAATCTATCACCTGACGGTCGCTGAGGTCGAATAACTGAGTTCCGTCTTCAGAGCAGACATCAACTTTAATACGATAATCACGAGTAGAAAGAAGTCTTTTCGGCTGTTTTCAAGGTTATGATGATTATGGGAGTTTGTTTCACATTTCAGGACGGAAGAGACGGAAGGTCCAGAAAGTCATGCAATGCTGTTCTGAGACTACCGCAACGGAGTTTTCATTTTACATTGCCGGATTTCATACGTCGGGGGCCTGGGTACAATCGGTGTATTATGGGATTAACAACACAAGACCCATATATTCAGAAAGAGCACACCAAGCTTTAGTTTCGTGTTAATTGGGCCATTATTGAACAAGATACAGCCATTCAAAAACTTTAAAATTTGCAAAGAAATGTATGGCTTTCTGGACAAGTGTCCGGAAAATGTATGGATTTCCGGACAAGTGTCCGGCAATCCATACATTTGTTACTAAATTTTTACGTTTTTGAATGACTGTATCTTGTTCAATATTGGCGCAATTTACACGAAACTTAAGGATTTTGTAAAGCTCGGTGTGCTCATTCTGAATATATGGGTCTTGTGTTGTTAATCCCATAATACACCGATTGTACCCAGGCCCCCGACGTATGAAATCCGGCAATTGTGTCTAGTCTGTCTAGATACCTGGCAGCCGGGAAGTGCTTTTAATACTACTTACCCGGCAGTCTGGAATTGTTCTAGAATTTCCACGGAAAAACTCACCCAATCGTTCATAAAACTGTAGATCTTGTTTAGAAATGTCAAGTGACTTCAATTGTAATTTTGGCTTTGTTGTGGAGGAAATTGTCGTGCCTGGGCATACTAGAAGATCTTGAAGTTTCGTCACTCAGCGTGTCGATAAACTCTCGTACACTAATTTCTACAAACCGATTAAAGTTGGAACACTGTGAGAGTATTCGATATTTTTTCAGAAAGGCGAAGCGATTATAAAAAGGTTTAGCTAAGGTTTAGCTCACAGTAGAACTTCGTCGCTTTCAACGCTTACTTCCTTTTGGCGCGAAAACCCTTTGTCACGCAACTGAAGTGTTACACCGGACTTTCGTCACCGAACGCCGAAGCGTTTTATTATAGCTATTTGTACAATTGTACCAGTTTGCCGAGGCAATTATTGAGGCCAAAAAACGCTTGGTATTTCTACACCGACATCTCAGCAGGTTCAAGGGGAAATTTTGGTGGAAAGCGGGAAGAACTTCTGACTGCCGAGTGACACAAGGTTCGTACAATTTGTGCAAAACCAAAACATAATTTAGAATCGCTTCGCATTTCTGAACTTATCACATACGGGGCAAAATTACTGAATGCTGATTGGCTGAGACAGAGGGCATTTTTTCTTAATTTTTGTAATTGCCCCGGGCAAAATTACTTGATGCTGATTGGCTGAGCACGCCTGCATTGAGTTGGTTTCCCGTTTCAAACGGATTTTGAAAAGAAATTTCAGAAACACATCGCTTCTGAGTTTGATCTAAGCACGGTTATTTCATCTTAACGTGAAAGAGAATCAACATGCAACAAAGCGCAGTCTTTTGGTGGAAAAGCAAAAGGATTTTGCCGACTAAAAATGCATTGATTCGCAGCCTGAAAAACGTTTGAGTGGAGACGGCTGGTGTTGCACGAAACAGAATCACAGAACTTCATGGCCGCCAAACTGAAAGTTAATTTCTTCGTTTTGCTTCGGGTCGCCTTATTAGTATTACAGCTCTCTTTATCGGCGTAAAAACAGCGTAAATTTTGTTGGTACGTGAAGTTTTCACAGTGGAAAGGACAGTTTTGGATTCAAGAAGTTATTAGAGCTCGTTTGGACTCTTGTTTACGTCTATCATCGATCGAAGAACAAGTAGTTTCACGCCGTTGCAAGCTTCGCAAAACAGGTGAATAAAATTAGATTGCTTATAGTTTTCTTTGTAAAGAAATGGCTTTGAGTGAATTGAACCAAGTTGCTGTGTTTTGCTTGCTATTATAGTAGGCTTTCCCCGTGTTAATGCTAGCCTGTTAAGGTGGCTGAACATAGTTTTTGATACCTCTGTTTCATTTACCTTTGCTTCTAAAACCCTTGATCCTTTGGTCACCAAAAATGGCAGCAAGCAAGTTAACAACACAAACTTCAACTTTTTGATAATTAAACTGTCGTATGTGCCGTTGCCATGGCAACATGATTAATTATAAACAGGCGCTTAAAATCGGTTTTGTTTA
>JAHPZR010036503.1:17500-20000 GCA_019787425.1 Platygyra sinensis
ATTTCAAACTACTTAATGTTAGTGCATTTAGTTCCTCAGTTAAGGTCACCAAAATTGTTTTCCTGGTGTGACATTTCGTGCAAAGTTTGAAGTTGTACTACGAAAACAGTTTTTGTCGATCATTGTGAATCAGTCGACCGTCAATTGAGTAGCAAATAGCGAGGAAATTTGTTAAGTGTACTCCACAGCAATTCTCTCAAATACAGCGACGATTAGAGAGGAAAACTCGACTGAAATTGACTCAGTTTTTACTAAAATTGTACAGAGAAACACACACGATTACGCGCCATTACAACGCCGAGCAAGAAACAGCCAAACAAACTCTCACGACTTCAAATTAAAATATTCAATGGAATTTACTCACAGTAGTTTTCCTTGCCGTCTAATTAACAATTAGATTATGAGCTCGAGATTTCTATGAGGTGATAGTTGATGAGGCCGAAGGCCGAATCAACTATCACCTCATAGAAATCGAGAGCGAATAATCTAATTGTTTTAGTAGAATTCTTTCTAAAGCTTACTTCAAATAACGGTTTCCAATTATTTCTCGACGTATTATTAAACTTTGCACCTTAAAAAGATCGCCCGGATTGAATTGGCATTGAACATTGAAGTGTGTGCGCGCGCGCATAATTTTTCTCGATAATTTCAACTTCTTTTAAGTCAAGAAACCGTAAATGTCCTTCGTTTAGCCTTCTCAGGATTTTAATTATCCATTTTCATCAAAATTTTCCTCCAGAACTTTAGCAAAACGAAAAAACGTCGCCATTTTGTAGACGAGTTACAGCCACTACACACTAACCTTGCATACGGCGGCTGAGCCCGCAGTACATGCGGCAGTCAAAAATTAGGTGTCCTATCGAAACGACGCGAAAATAGCCTTTTTCTTCGCCGCTAGCTAAAATAAAGACAATGGTAAAGTTGCTTTGGCCTCTTTTAATAATTAACTAGAGAATTTCGGGTTTAATTTGACGACGAACAGCACATTTTGTTCAAATTAAGACAACTATTATCCTACCTGGCCGTGCTTGACGAACTACTATTTGGCGCCAAATTAGAAGCTTGGAGACACAAGATGTTTCATATTTTTCACTTTTTGCACTGTGGAATGGTTTTTGGAATTATAAATCCCCTTTAGTGAATATTTAATGCAATCTCCTATGAGAAAAGTTGCTTGATTTCAGTGCCTTTCCTGTCAACTTACATTGATGTGAGGACAGTAATTTTTTTCCCACCTGCTGAACCCTGATTGGTCAATTCAAATTTCCCGCGCGCCAGCTGTATGCAAGGAATGGCTGATAGTGTGCAATGGCTCAGCCAATCAGATTACAGCATTTGCATTAGTATACTAGTAGAATTCTACTAAAGGTGAATAGAGATAAGCTTGCGTTGATTAATCGTCTATGGAAGTGTAAAAAATTATAACGGCGAAAGAATGACGATAACCGCTAATTCATTCACGAAAATAGATCAACTGATGGATTCCGCCCTCTGCAGCGGTCCGTTAAGAAAATTCCACCCACTTCAGGAACAAATCAGATTGCGGGATTTGTTGAATTCCGCCCACTCACGAGCCGAAAAAAGATAAATCCTCTTATTTTTGCACACAACGTTTGAAAAATAAAATGTGGGTATTGATAATTGCCGCTGAAAAAATTCTTCCACGTTATAAAGAGTTAATGTAAAAAAATTATCAATTTCTCGTTTTCAATTTCCCATTTCAATTTCCCATTTCAGTTTCCCATTCCCCATTCCCCATTCCCCATTCCCCATTCCCCATTCCCCCTTCCCCATTCCCCATTCCCCATTCCCCGTATTAGTAACATCCGAGCGCAAGCACATGTTTGAGTGGTTGTAAAAGAGTTTTTCTTCGTTAACACTGAGTTTTGATTCAAATCAGTCAACCGGAAAATTCTGTTCTTTTCGCACCAGGTGAAATTTCCGGAAATTCACGGAAATTTACAGTGGAGTTATTTCCCTCACTGACCTAATTACCAACAATCAGCTAGTGCTACCCTAGCCTTGCACAAAATGGTTTTGTTATTAATAGCTCTTCCAACCTGAGCCCTTATGACTCAAACCAGGAGCCATAATCAGGTCCCTGATTATGGCTTCTGCTCAAACGTGATTTTACTGAGGTGCTGGCGACGTTTCTGGTTTTGTAATATTAAGAATTTTATGTATCTATAGGTATTTTAGTTAGGCGAAGTTGAATAAATGAAAAGTATCACTGCAAAAGCAATCGCTGACACGTAACCCGTCGAAAGATACAGTGAGCAACATGCAAACGGCGAGATGAGGTGAAATCCATGCAAGAGTTTCTCATTTTTTTCATCGAACCAACTCTGTCAAAGTTAAGTAGCTAGAAATTTTCCAATGTGGGCAAAAAATCAGTGGAAGTTTTGTTTTACACACACAAAAAAATAATTGCTTGTGATCTTAACATTGTTTTAAGGCCGAAAAGAACAATATAACGAGAACAGACCAGGAGAGCGAAAGA
>JAHPZR010036506.1:0-5000 GCA_019787425.1 Platygyra sinensis
TGAAGGGAATCATTTTCGATAAAAAAGGGCAATGGTTTCCAATTCGAATCAATAGGTTCCCTTGAAAAATAATTTTGTGTTAAAAAAAAATGATTTCATTTGTTGCATTACCCCAAACTGATGAAGGCCTGAAGACAGAAACGTTTTCCAATAAAACTTGTAGATTTTAACCACGTAGTTTTCAGATGTTTTTCTATTCGTTTGGCCTCTTTTAACTTTTGTTTAATTTCGTCTGCACTTACCGTGCGTGGACTTAAGAAATAGAAAACATGTTCCGTGTTTTGTATCGAGTTATACAAACACGAGTGGAAGTTTGGGAGAACGAGAAATGCTGTGGGAAACACGAGCCGCAAGGCGAGTGTTTTCCACAGCTTTTTCGGAGTTCTCCCAAACTTTCACGGAGTGTTTTGTATAACTCGATACAAACACGAAGTACATGTTTTCTATTTCTTTTTAGAAAACACCACGGACGAGAAAAAGGAAAAACAACTTGTTAACTTTGATTATCAAAATGTAAATTCTCTTTGCTCGCGCCATCACTACGTCCCAACAGCGCGCGCTAGTTTCTGTGTCTCCCCATCGGAGTTATACAAACACGATTTTCAACCAATCAGCGCGCGTGCTTTCTTAGAACTGTTTTCTAATTGAACTTAGAATCTTTTCAGGATCCTTCGTCGTCCGCTGGCGCAAGCAGCCCATTGAAAATTCTTTATTCATATATTAATATACAAACCCTTTATAACACTCTGTTTTCATCAACATGTTTTGAGCCTTTTTATCCATATATTATGTATGGAGCAATTTTATACTTCTACCGAACTTGGGAAGTGGACCGTTGATCGGTCAGAACGTTGTTCGCTTGAAGCGTTAATATTTATCACACGGGGTGAAAAGGTTTCAGGAATTGTTCAAATTCTCTGAATTAATCACTTCCATACTCCAGGAAGTGTTCTGAAACTTTGAAAATATAATGTGAACGAAAAATCTGAATTCTAATGAACAGTATTACCAGTATTCCTAAATTAAATAATAGTTCAAGAAAAGCAAGATCGCCAAGCAAAAGTAGTGTTCTATATAGACATATCTAATAACAAAGCGCGAGGGCTGTTTCCTGGGATGAGGAATGAGAATTCTGTAGAAAAAATGACCCGAAGGCCGATATTTTCCCACTACGGTCCCCAGCAAGCTCGTAATTTTAATTTGGAGCCCGACTAGGGAGGGGAGGAGAATTTAAAGAAAGAAAAAAAGGAATGTGTGTTTTTTCAGAGACGTAAGCCATAAAAACTAGTCGGGCTCATACCAGCGTAGTAAGTAGACCGGCCTGGAGCTGTGCTTTCCCCCAAGAACCACACGGGTGGTCTCGACGGCACAGAAGATCACGCGTACGGCAAAAATATTTGCTTCCCCTGATTCCTCGATTTCCGAACATTTCCGACCACGTTGCCGAACATTTTCCGAAATTTCTAAAGATTGTCGAAGATTTCCAAGGAGAACCGAAGATTGCCGAAGACCCTTCGAGGAAGATCAGAAGATGTTTCGATCATACACTAACCAAAAAGTATATTTTTTTCGGTGCGAATTTTAATTAGAGCGGAAAAAATATTGTTAGGATTTTTTAACGTTCGGGTAGCTGGCGTTTTGTCTCTCAATGTACTGCCTTGTGACATTTCTTACATTCAATTAGATGAATTAAATTTTTAGATTTACAATTTACAATTTCTTTTCCTCTCTTCGCCGTGGGGGTCAGTCTACGGTTTTTTGCATAGTACCTTTTGATTTTAACTGATCCAGGTCAGGTCAAAGATCCGGCGCCTTTTTGCATTGGTTTGTCGTTGTGGTCTTGCCGATATTAGAGGATCCGATTACCAAATTTTGTTTTGGGGTTGGTATCGCTGGAGACGCAACTACAAAAAACTAAATTAAGAATCCTGGCTTAAGACTTAAATAGTTTGCTAAAGCCTCCTACAAAAAAAGCCAAATTTAAAAAAAGATTGCTTTAATTTGCAAGTTTCAGAAGGGTCGTTAATAATAATAATAATAATAATAATAATAATAATAATAACGATAGATATTGAATATATGAAACAAATAAAAATGAAAAATAGCTATTAACTACTAACTAAAATATAAGACTAAGCTAATAAGACATCTGTTTACAAGAGTAGATTTAAAACGTGAAGTACGAACTCTAGATAAGATGTCCTTTCATGGCCCCTACTGCGTAATTGCCTAATGCGTCTCGGTGGTAAGAGATTATCAAGTGCAGTAGAGTTGGATGTGATCTTGTTCCATAAATTGAAAAAATCGCTAATGCTATATATCTTCAAACAATATCCAGACTTAAAACCAGTTCTGTCCTCGTAATACCGGTTCACACGAGCCGCTACAAAGGACCAAACAATACACAACAGCTAACCAATGACTGCTAAACAAAGAAAGAACAATGGTTATTCCCTTGTAAACCGGCACACCAGGACAGAACCTTAAAACCCCTAGCGAACAGTTTGTCAATTCTCTTTAGATATTTGTCATAATAGCAGCAGCCCCAAACCTCAATAGCGTATGTGAAGACTGAGATAATTAAACTTTGGAAGAGCAGACCTAATTGCTCCTTAGTCTCCTTAGGGTAGCCACAAACTTTACAAACCCTTAAAATATACAAAGGACTGCTGGCTTTACTAAACACGTGATCAATATGTGTGTCCCAGTTCATAGGGTCTGCCCCAAATGTAACACCTAGCAACTTGAGTCTCTTCGATAGGAGCTGGTGGGACTTCCAGGCTTCTCAGTACTTTTAGTAACATTTTCCATGTTTTACTTAGGTAAAGTGTTTATGTGTTTTCAATCAGCGCACTTAAGTCCTCCGGTCGTTGAGTTTTATCGAATTAACTGGGCATCAATGATAACTTGTTATGACCGTGGGTACTACAGCAATATCCAATCAGAGCGAGTATTTTATATTTTAAAAACCACACAAAAAAGTTGATGAAATATAGAGAATAATATATGGGCGAGGGTATATAGCGGAATGATTCTTCGAGTGTTCAACTCGATGTCGCACGAGTGAGTGTAGCGAACAAGTAAAGCGTAAAGTTAAACACGAGAAGAGATACTCCATAACTACAAGCAACCATGTATTGTTTTACTTTATTTAATTATATCTCTAAGTCAGTACGTGCGTTGTGATTGGTCAATTTAGCGTGCCGTACTCTCCTGCACGGCCCGCTAAAAATTAAAGTTTTTTTTTGTTGCCAAACTGTTGCGACAATTTGGCATCAGTTTGGCAACAGTTTGGTTGATCCATCACCAAATTTTCTTACCTTGTATATCAAGTAAAAATTTAAAACTTTCTTTCACTCTAAATTGTGTACTAAAGCGTGCTAACGACTCAAAAACAATTTCAAATTGACTCCCCATGATTTTTCTTTCGACCTGCTTCAGAAAGTTGAAGCCGTTCCTCATGAATGGAAATCGTTCCCGAACCCGTCAGACACACAATAGAGATATAATAACTATCTTACCAACCTCGTCTTGTCGGTCCGTACTGTAAGTTACGGATCCTCGTTTTTCACCCACGATTTATGGCCCGCGAGCTTCGCGCTTGGGCCATAAATCGAAGGGGAAAAAACCTCGGTTCGTAACTTACGGTACGGACCTTGAACTCAGTTAGTAAGTATAGGAAATCGTATGAACGCGAGTGCATTTCGTGATATATGGGCACGAGTGATGTTTTTCAAGTTCTCAAAATTGCACGAGCCGCAGGCGAGTGCAATTTGAGAACTTGAAAAACATCACGAGTGACCATATATCACGAAATGCACGAGCGATCATACGATTTTTTATTTATAATATTCTCAACAAAATTATAAAAAAAAAATCGAGAAAACGCGACCGTCACGCTTCTATGGACACGCAACTCTGAAGTGGCTTCCAAACTGCTCACATGTTTTATTTCAACCAATCAATTACAACCTAGTGACAGGTAAACCAAGCGTGAATTTTCAGGTAAACTTCAGAAACTTTATAAACTGAACAAGTTTTTATATCAAGAGCATGAAAAATCAGTTAAGCGATGGCAAGTTTGTAATTGTTCCGTAATGAGTTACCTCGAACAGACAGTTAATGCTGATCTGAACTTTTGGGTGAACTGCCTGTCCTTGAATGACGCTAAACGTGACTTGACAGTTGTGGAAATTGTTTACCGTAAAAGCATGATGGCTGCTTGCTT
The DNA here is from genome assembly GCA_019787425.1 of Platygyra sinensis. NCBI lineage: Eukaryota > Metazoa > Cnidaria > Anthozoa > Scleractinia > Merulinidae > Platygyra > Platygyra sinensis. The sequence goes on from JAHPZR010036506.1 coordinate 4,229, forward strand.
GCTGGATCTGTTCCGTACTGGTTGGAAGAAAATACCACACTGAAAATCCTAGGAAACTGTTTGATGTTGTTGTCTGTGGAGTTCTGCTGATGTGTGATGTGTGATAGCTGTCGATGCTCCCTTTCATTTCCTTCATTGTAGTCGTTCGGCGACTTTTCACTTGCGTGGCCGATCACCTGAATAATAGACTGCCTCTAAACGTTTGCTGCCCTCAGTTGCTTTCCACTACATCGTCTGAGACTAACTCCTGGACTGGAATCGCCGAGAGTTTTTGCTGTCCATAGTATTTCTTCTTCTTTGCTTGTCAGTGCACTTGCCGCGTTCGGCCTCTTCCCTTTTCCTTGCTGGCGAAGATGTCTTACTTTTCGCTCGAGCACGAACTTGGACTGATAAAACTCCCGGTCCCGTGTAATTGAGTACATGTAGTCACGTTCTTTTAAACGCCGGTAAAAGGCTGCCAGCATGGACTTCAAACTCTCCGGTTCGTACTCTAATCCATCTTTGGTAAGTACTTCAGCATTTGTAACTTTTCATCGAGATCTTCGTGCTCATACTCCTCCAGTTTAGGATTGAATTTTCTTTCATTTCCCCAGTTTTCCCAGACATTCAACTACGTTTGTGTTAATTTAGAAGAGCTTTTGTTTTTTGCCTTTAGTTTCAGCTGGTCAACAACTATTTCGTCGGACGAAGTATACCGGCTTTCAGCCATTTTGGTTTTTGCTTCAGTTAAATTTCGCGCTTCCCCTATAGTTTCCATAGCAACTTCCGTATT
>JAHPZR010036506.1:10000-30000 GCA_019787425.1 Platygyra sinensis
TACTCGAATGTTTTATCCTTCTTTCCAGAGAAACTGCACCTCAAGCGCAATTCTCTGTACAATGGCGTTGAATCCTTTGTGTTGTTCGTTGGTTATCCTAGAAGTGGCCACAGTCTAGTTGGCGCCATTTTGGACTCTCATCCAGAAATTATAATTCCCCACGAGTTCGACCTCCTGACAAAGTTAAACAGGTTTTTTCATGACCCAAATGAAGATAGTCACAGTCGAAGACTTAGGATTTTCTCCAAACTGCATTCTGTCTCACGAAGACAAGCCATGTTTGGAAATCGTTCCCCAAACTACACCCTCGGGTACTCTTACCACATTCCAGGAAGTTGGCAAGGAAAATACAGAAATCGAATAAGGGTAAGTGTAAGATCACTTTCATAATCAGTACGATTTGGAAATTCAAGTTTTAGTTTTAAGTAGACTGATGGTTTTCACTGTTTAATGATATTTCGAGGAAAATTACGTCAAACACAAAACTCCTTGCAGATGATATGAAGGTGTATAGGATACTCGGGGATACTAAGGAAGATGTTGAAGAGCTACAAAAGATCTTATTCGCCTGGAATCTTGGAGTAATGACTGGCGGCTGAAATTTAACACAGATAAATGCGAAGCGATGTGCATGTCTAAAAAGAATGATTACTCGAGTCCTCAATACCAACTATGTGGTAACCAGTTGAAAGCTGTATCTGAAGTTAAGGATCTCGGAATCTATATTACTTCGAACCTGTCATGGAGTATGCAAGCTAACAAATGCGCAAATAAGGCAAATAGTGTGCTTGGATCCATTAAGCGCATGGTGGGTCCAAAAAAACCTCAGTTGTTTTCAAAATTTTATAAGAGTCTAGTACGTCCGATACTTGAGTACTGCTCTCCAGTTTGGTGTCCACACCTTAAAAAAGACTTAAACACCTTGGAGAAAGTACAGCGTAGGGCATCTAAATATGTCCTTGGAAATATTGGGCGAGACATGCCCTATGAAGAGGGCCTAAAGCTCCTTAAATGGCCAACACTCGAACAAAGAAGATTACTTTTGTCGCTTCTCGAGTGTTATAAGACAATAAATAGACTTAATAGACTCGATCCCTCAGCATTTTTCACGTTTGCACTTGATTTTCGGCCGTTAAGAGCTAAACATCGTTTTAAAGTTAAGCTTGCATCAGCAACTTTAAATAGTTTTAAAAATTATTTTTTTATACGCATAACTGACAAGTGGAACAATTCTCCAAGGGAAATTGCGGAGGCAGAAAATTTGAATTTTTTTAAGAATAGACCGAGGCGTCACCTAAGTTCTTTTACTGTGCTTGTGTATGATAGATATATAGTTAGTATTTTAGACAGTTGTAAATAACTTATGTATGTATTTTATTATCAGGAGATAAACTAGAAAGGGATAACCTCTTTTATCTCCTTTTCACTTTTTGTGTATATTTGTGAATAAACAGTTATCATCATCATCATCATCATCATCATCATCATGATCATTATTATTATTAGATTACTATCGCCCCTTCAGCCTAAAAAAGAAAATGTCGAAAATTTAATAGGCCTTATCACGGTTTTCGGCGCCATCTTGACGGTTAGGCAAAGCGGTCAGAAATTACAGTGTTTGTATGGGAATCCGATGGCAAATAACTTTTCCAAAATTGAATTTTACACAATTTCTGAATCGCAACGTTAAAATACTAGGTAGAAGATTGTATTCACCAAGTTTGAAAGATTTAGAGCGCGTTATATAAATTTTTCGTTAACGTTGCGATTCACAAATTGCGTAAAATTTAATTTTGGAAAAGTTATTTGCCATCGGATTTCCATACAGACACTACGTGACACTGTAATTTCTGACCGCTTTGCCTACCCGTCAAGATGGCGCCGAAAACCGTGATAAGGCCTATTAAATTGCAGCAACGTTAATAAGGAACGAAGAGTGGTCTTAGAGGTCGATCCAGCATTTCCTATCTACCTATTAACGTAGGTAATTGGTGACAAAAAAGGAAGCGCCACTAATAAAGCACTCGCCACACCAGAAGGACTTCAACAACTAAATGAGCTGCAACAGACAGTAGTGGTTCCAATTGAACTTATTCATGTTATCAGAAATCCGTTCGACAACATCGCTACAATGTGCTTGAAACGAAAACAATTAGACAAGTTGAGGTTATCAAGAGAGGAATATCAAGTAAGTCAGACATCGTAATTTTGCCATTGGACTGGATTGATAATGTGAATTGGCCACCGTAAAGAGATTCGGAAGCTGACGATTCGCTCCGACGAAGGGCAAACGCTCGAAACGTCAGCTTTCGAATCTCTTTAAGATGGCCAAGTCACATTATCAACCCAGTTGATAAAACCACAAAAACAAATTATTTTGTAATACTCCCACCGACGCAGCCCCACAGTTTCTTTAGAAATTCACCCCCTTTAAATAGACAATACCGGTAGCCTCCGGCATTTGGCGCGAAAATGCTCAGATATTTGTCGACGGAAATTATCTGTTCTCGAAAAACATTTAATCATCCTTCGACCGTTCCTCCCGACACGCGCAGTCTTGAAAATTGGGCAATATCATTCGGACATTCTCCAGTCTTGGGAATATTCAGACGTGATCCGTTTAGACCAATCACAAGCGTTCGGAAATATCTGATAGAGTTAACCTTCAGTTGTTATCATTTCTTTTACCTGTATTCAGAGAAATACAGACTTGTTATTTACCAAGCACTAAAGCCCAACTAGAAAAATATGAAGCTTAAGCAATGACGACGCCCAGTAAGAAAAGGAGATTTCAATCAAAAATATACATGACTGAGCAAACTATTTCATAGTCATCGGCTGATAGCAAATTGATTGCACTGCAGTGAGAATTAATGCATGCGCGCTCGTAATTTTCCTAGTCATATAATAACTACCTGCTTCAGCTCAAGCGATAAAGAAGGCAACCTTGAGAACAACGCCAGGTAAAAAAATGAATTTATATATTTCCCTTCAAATTTTGCATTTGTTAGACCTGTTCAGTGCGCTTAATACTCTCAGAATTTGCTCAAGCTAAATATGCAACGCCAGCATTGAGTTCTAAAGATTTATAACACACCTGCACAGCCTTTGTTCTGCTAATTAGGTTTTACTTAGGCCTAGTCATATTTAGCGAGCGATAAGGATCCGAAATTCATACGGCAAGGTCGAGACTTCAGGTCTTCCCGTAAACATCGAACACTCCAGGTCAATAATTTGTTTATTGTATATAAATTTCTTATCTTTTTTCTTTGTTTTTTTTTGTTTTGTTTTTTTTCGTTTTATTCTTTAAGAAATAAAAATATAAGTAAAAGAACTGTATGTAAATATGTATTTTGTTTATCCACGAAGCACCAAACGCCAATTTAATGTCAAACACAGGGTGTGCTTGCGCGATCACCAGAACCAGAAGCTCATGATAAAGTGCTTGACAATAATCCAGATCGAAATGGAATTTGGAAATGTTTGTTTTTGAGGAGAGGGGAAAACCGGAGTACCCGGAGAAAAAACCTCTCGGAGCAAGGAAGAGAACCAACAACAAACTCAACCCACATATGACGCCGGGTCTGGGAATCGAACAAGAAGTTCACAAGAACCCATTCAGAAATGCCCCTGAATAAATACCACTCGCAGTGTAAATATCAAATATCACTCGAAGTGAAAATCCTTAAGGCCGCATTCAAATCATTACCTATACAAATCATCTAGATCTGTTCAGTATGCAGATAAGTTTGCACAAGATCTGCACAATTTACCTATAGCTTCTTATTTGGCTAAAATGTTGATTGCGTTTCAGTTGATCATGAAATTTCGCCTAAAATGTAATTGGTAATTGAAGCTAATTGAGTTTATTTGCCGTTTACACGGAGAAACCAGTTTGTCAACGGTTTGTGGCCATTCAACATTTACTGAAAAAAAAAAACAATTTTCTGACCGAGACTAGAATGAGTTCGTCCTGATCATAATTCTAAGATGGCGGTGAAGGAAAATTTTCTTACATTTAGATTCTGACCGAAATTTCCCGAGTTTCTGGGTAAATGGTAAACATCCTGAGACTTCAACAACCCCATCTAGACCCTTGCACTTGGCTAACAAGGCAAAGTGCTCTTGATTTGAGAAAATCTGCTTGATGTCCACCTACTTTTTCCATGGCTTTTACAACAAACTTTCATCACGATGCGAACATATCACTCAGCCTTACTTCGCCTTCAAAATAACCTGCGGACTCAAAGATCAACCCAAAGATCAACATGTCTTTTTTTTACCGTCAATTAAACGTTCGGCGGCTTCTCCCAGCCTCCGACCACTCCCGAGCGTGCGGTAATCTAATCGTTCAGAAACTGGCAATCAACATTTGATTGACGGTAGCGAAAAGCGCATTTGTCGGTTGAGCTTTAAATTTGAGAGTCCGCGTGTTATTAAAGGGCGTACTAAAAGGCTTTACCTTGGCTTCATTACCCTTCAACTTTGATATAATCTTCGGTTACTTTCAACACCTACGACAACAGCCATACAACTTTTTAAATTTTTAGACATCCGAAAGAAGGCCGCCTTCTTCAAAAGGCTTTTGTCTCTCCGTATTGAGAGCAGTGTATTTCTTTCTTTTTTTCAGGCAAAACTGGACTTCTGCATCAACTTATATTTTCTTAGAGTTAAAACAGTGCAAAAGCTTCACGAGATGTCCAAATATCCAATCCTTGATGTTTACAGCCGCGATGTGATAGCAAAACCAAGAGAAACTCTGCAGAAATTATGTGACTTTCTCAGTGTCAGATGTGATAACGAATTTGTCACCTTAACGTCAAAAATCCTGTATTCCAGACCCTCTAGAACGAGGTATTCTGTACAATGGACAAACATACAGAAAGAAAAGGTTATTAACGAAATCGCCAAGTATCAATTCTTAAAGTCCGTCTTTTCATTTGATAGCGATTAATATAACCGTGTTAAGTTCTCTAGAGGTGACTTACATCACACAGCACTTATTTACTAAACTAACCATGGCTGTTTCAGAGACTATTTTATGAGAAGTCGACTGGAATGCTTTCTACGGAAAATTTTCAGATTGTTCTAGAAAAGTTACAAGTCAATTTTCACATAACACTTTTTTCCTCCATTTTTGGAACCGGAAGTGCTCTTCTCAGGAATGGGCCATTGTTTGAAACATGGGCAACATTCTGAAGGACTGGCATTCTTACGGAGACTTTGGATACTTACTATGGGGAAAATAAAAATCATTAGCTTGCGTCCTTCACTTATGACTTGCATGATAAGAGGTATATAGGGAAATGACTATGCATCACAGGCCGCGATGTTGCTTCGTTTTGGCCAAACGGTGCCCAACCCTAGTTTTATATAAATTCCGCAAAATTATTCCCAAACCTCTGGCACTTTTGGTCTGTTTTCACCTGGGTAATCTATTAATCTTTATTGCTTTGGAAATAAAATTTTCTTTTTTTGGCTTGTCTTTTTTTATCTTAAGGGAGAGTAAACTTAAGTAACGTTTTAGTAGCATTTGAGACCAACTTCATGCATCTGTAGTCTTATAAAATCCTTACAAGAGCTTCAGTCCGTGTCTCAAGTTGAATGACTTCCAGAATATACTGGTTATTGACAAGGTTTCCACCAGTGAACAATAAGACCTTAGTGACTGGTCCCAAGGGAAACAGAGTTTAGTTTACCCGAGACCTCAATGTTTCCCGAGGCGAACCCGAAGGAAACGTTGAGGTCGAGGGGAAACGAAACTCATTGTTACCCGCTGGGCCAGTCGTTAAGAGATTTGTTATACCTTCCAATTCGAAACTAGAAAAAACTGCCAAGAAATCGTTCGCTTTACGCCGGCTGGCTCATAAACTTGCCGTGGTTTCAAGGTGCCCGACCTGATCACCTGCGATTCGAAAGTTCATGTTGTTGTTTCCCTGGGAGTTAGCGAGTTTTGTTCGTCCTAGGGAGTTTATGAGTTTTAATCCATGGCACGGCGGAACACGTTTTACTCTAATCAGAAAACGTATTTGAGTTGGGAGGTAAAACAATGTCTTTTGACTGTCGACCTCACAGAGTCTTAATTAATTAACACAGCTTAACCCGTATTAAAGTGCTGAAGATCAGATGTACTGGCTTTGCAGCCAAATGTAGGGTTAGAAGATGAGACTGTACTGACCACAACTAAGCGAAGGTTAGTAAACAGTTTCCAGAGATTTGGAAAACTGGAATTTTAGGTACTCCATTTGGTAAATATGTTACAAACTGTGGAAACAAATTGTTTAAAAAGTCTCAATAATAAGATATTAGCATACTTACAGTATGTAGAGGGTAATGCTTCGCTTGCAATAAAAAAAAATCAGTCGAGTTTATCTCTGATACTTGTTGTAATTAAGTTCATTTTTTTCATTTTTTCTATCTAAACCATTTTCAAACATAAACAAGTAGTCGTAATGAAAAGAAAAATGCCGTTTACTATTTCAAATATCTCTTTTCGTTCCAGAGTTATTGAAGTTTTTAAAATATGCAAATTAGCCGAGTTATGATATCACACACTCAACCAAATTTTGATCAAATATGATGAAAAACGATTTCTGAGCCTATTTTTAACAGAAATATTAGATTCTTTGCAGTATGGTTCTACTAAATGTACTCCACAACGGCTTGGTAACCATGGCAAGATACTGGGTTCCAGACATCCCCAATATTAACGGCTTTTCGGGCCACCTTTGACAATCCATTTTGACATTTCCTGATGATGCCCCATATGCATGATCCAGCAAGCATGTAAATATGTTGGCTCGAGTTTGTGGCCTTGTTTAACGTTTTTCAAGCTGAAAACCACTGACTAACAACTTAAATTAAGTGGGTGGGGGCTGGAAAACAGAGAGTTGCCATGGTAACAGAATTTTTATAACCGTAGGTGTACTTCTCGTAGAACTATTAGCCTACCAAGTTTCAATGATCTGTGCTGCAAATTGGCCAAGGAAAATATTGTGTTGAGTATGAAGTCGTCAGTCATCTTATTTGCATATTTTATATAATTTTCAAATTCAAATATCTCCATAACGAATGCAGATATTTGCAAACAGTAAATGGCGTTTTTATTGTTTCTCAGAATTTTATGTGATACACCTGAAAAAACAAGGAGTTAAAATTTGATTGGGTACCACTTTAATTTACGGTGGAAAAACTGATTTCAAGTGATTTGTAAAAACAACTTTGGAGAACTCAACTAGCTATAAACTCTGTTTTCTAATTTAACATTGACGGTACGTAAGCTGATTCGACGACTAATACTGTTTTTTTTTATAAATATCGTTTCGTTAAAAACCCATTTATAAACCATTTTACCACAGGAAAAACTAAACATGTCAGTTGTTTGCCGGCCAAGGTCATTGTGTATTGGGAAAAACTGTGTCCTCAATCTTGAGTGTGACACGCGGCCTGCAACCAATGGACAGAATTAGGACGAAACCTTTTTTTCTTCTATTGGATGCTGGACGCTCCGCGGGAGAAAATAACACAACAACCAAGTAATTTACAAATCAAGCAATAATGTTATGAGTAATTAGGCCTCTTTTAGTTCTGGAGATGAGAAATCAACATTTCGAGTTATATATCTTAGCTTATTTTACCAGCCTAAATTTTAAATTTTGCTCAATTTGTCGACAGGTGTTTCTCACGCACCATATCAATACCAGATACGTTTATCTGGTATCTTGTATCGAAACAGCCATGCATGCCTATCTTGTATAGGCCAGAGCCATGGAGAGAGAAACGGCCAGGACATTTGGCCAAATTAATATTTAAAAAAAAATTCAAACTGAACTTACCATAGACCCTATGCAAAAATGGCTGTCATTAAATTATTCTTTTGTTTGTATTCAAAATAGCCTCACTAACCTCGTTCGGGATAACAAATTCTTTACAATTTTTGTCTCAAAAACGAGGTTAGTGAGGCTAATTTAAATACGAACAAAAGAACAATATAAAGGCAGCAATATTTGCATTGGGTCTATTATTCCTCCGATGTAGGTACACCAACGTGCTTGGACATTTCTACATGTCCTACCCGCTCGGTGCTTAACTCGCTTCGCTCGTAATACAAAATCGTGGTCTCCCACGCAGCGAACCGTTTCATGACTCTCTGATAAGAACCGATTATTACACCGATTATATGACTTGGAAACATTTCAAATGTACTTATTTCTAGTGATTTCTATTTTCTCTACGGAAGTGCAGTGGATTCGGAAGTCGCGCGTCATTTTAGATCACCTCCCAACTCACGACTGCTATCACGGGTTCACGCTAACTCGAGACCTCCGCGACTTGCGTGTTTCAGGTTTTCTTAGCAATTTTTTGAGAAAATTTGGCTATCTAGCCTCATCAAAACATATCTCAGCGTAAGATACGCACTCGGCATTCATTCCAGCTTAACAAATAGGCCTTTTAGAAGCTATCTGATAAAATTCTGCCGGAAATCGACAGATGCACTTAAAATATAATTCTACATTTGTCGCAGGAGGAAAAACTTTGGAACGCGTAAATGTAAATGCGTCACTCACTGCGTTAGATATTCCGTCAAAGTTCTTCCCACTCGTCATTTTGTGTGCCTATAATTGTATAAGCGTGTGGAGACATATGATGGTATTTTGTTTCGATTATTCTGCTGTTTTTTCGACCAAGACAAAAGAAGAGTTCGAGAAGTTAACTCCGTGCGCGTGAGTTCACTTGGCTTGAACAACTTTTACTGCCTTAAAGAACTACTAAAATCTTCCAAAAAAATTAAGCTATTCTTAACTGCTCGAGTGATTCTCAATTTTTCGAAATTACTACAAAAAAGTTCTGCACGTATATTTTCCTCTTGTTACACAGTGCAGTAAACGTGTGAAAAGGAAGTCTACATTCTTCCAAATGTTTTTTTTGTGCCTACAATTGTATAAGCACATGGAGACATATGATGGTATTTTGTTTCGATTATTCTGCTGTTTTTTTTTTGTTTTTTTTTTTTTAACAGAACAACTCAAACAGTTAAAGGCCTGGGTCAGTAATGTAAAGTAGAAATATGGTTGGACAGCTATATCTCTTGTTACATTCGTTTTACCAAGCTGAACTTTTCTCTGATTATAAAATTCGACGTCCTGCCTTGCCTTAACATATTATCTTGACCACGTGATTCGTCACGTGATCGTTTTGTCAAAATTTGGTAAATCGGCGAATTGGTGGCGAATTTTTGGTCTATTGATCAATAAATCGGCGTCTTCGATGCAACTTCAAATTATCTACCTTGCTACGTTTGGAATGATCTTCCTTGATTTCATTTTTAGAAGATATAAATGATCAAAGGTCAAATTTTGTTCACTAAGACGACTTTTTATCCTACAAATTTTTTTCTGAGAAAAGAGGACGGTCATTCCAAACGTGAGAGGATGGAAATAATTGACTTGCATCTAAACTGACTCATTTTCGCGGGAAGATATTACTTAAAACCGCCACCAATTCCTCAAATAATTGCTATTTTCCGCTAAACTTCACGTGACCTGTCAGAAGTACCAATTTTACTTTAACATGTTCAGGACGTTAAAACCTAACTGTGTAATAAATCTGGTTCCATTGCCATTTATACCTTCGAAAATACAACTAATATATTATTCTTTCCGGTAAAAACCTACTTGAGAAAAGAAGATTTCGGAAGTTTACTGCGTCGCGTTGACATGACGACTTCTTTGCTGGGCTTTATAAGCAGCTTGATACTCTATTTTATCCTCTCTTGTCCTGCCACGCGGATGATAAATTATACCCAGAGGGGATCAGTTGGAATGGCGACCAATAACATGTGGTCCACCGTACCTATAATTGATCAAGGTCCCATTTCCAGGCTTTGCCCATGATTAACGTCAACACTTATAACCCGGTCACACCGAACATCTTACAATGTTCTCATTAAACACTAACATAACATTCAGCAGCAGCCTAAACTTGCACATATCTTTAACCAGCCACCAATTGTATCTTACAATCCCATAAAAAAAAATAACTCAAGTCGTCTCAGTTTGCTTAAAACATCCTTCAATCACACCACAGAAATAACAACCTGTGAACAAAGAAGTACTTTCAAAAGCATTGTTTTAAAAAAAAGGAAATTTACATACTGTCTTTCTCTGTTAACAATAGGCTCGACTGCGTTCACGCATTTCTGACTGCAGCTAAACTGAGCCAAGAAAACTAGCCCCAGATCATTTTCTAGTTGCTCCTTTGTTTTCACTTTGCACCTATCAGTTGATCATTCATAGTGTATGTGGGACTCATCCTCGCTGTAAGAACCTGTGACACTCACCAGTGACGTAAATCAAAGAAAACAAAGAACTGAACATAATAGACCTAACCCTTACAATACCTACTCTTCGGAAAATCTTTGTGGTTGTGGTAAGAAAATAGGTTTTTCAGCAAATCTTAAAAATCATTTAGCATTTTGATTTAACAATAAAACAGCAGTTTTGTGAAAATTTGGCACTTCGTCAACGGTTTTTGCAAATGGAAAGCAAAAAAGCCTTATGGTCAGTTTCGTTTTGTATCGCTTTTACAACAAACCTTTATCACCATGCAACCATATCACTCAGCCTTACTGAGCCTTTCAGAAACATACCGTTCGGCTTTGAAATTTAGCCAAACATGTTTGAATCATGAGTAACATTCTAAAGGACTGGTATTGTTAGGAAGACTTTCGATACTTACTATGGGGAAAATAAAAATTATTCGATTGCTTCTTTCACTTATTGCTTACATGATAAGACTTATCATAGTCTGGGATTTTGCTTAATTTGGCCAAAACGGTGCCCAACCCTTAAGGGTTTATATTAATTCCGCGAAATTATTCCCAAACTTCTCGCACCCTCAGCCTGTTTTCACGAGGGTCAAACAAGTGAAGGATAATCGACGGTTTTTAGACACTTGGATAATTTAAATTTTAGATACTCCATTTGGTAAATATGTTACAGCTGTGGAAATAAAGTGTTCAAAAAAATTGCAGTAATAACATCTTTACATAGTACTATTGAGAAAATCTTGCGTGGCCGCGGAGAGATACAAAATTTTTCTTCAAGCGTTTGCACACAACTTCATACCCAAAAATATTCCGGGGAACTCAACTGGATTAACTAAATGCAACTTATATCAAGTAGTTAGAAATTAATCTGTTATTGAATTTATCATCGACGGCACGCTAGCTGATGCAAGCGATTTGGTCTGAACAACGCGCGTGATCATCGCGCGTGAACATCGTGTGTATGACTCGAGAGCACGCGCTCGCATAAGAGCTCCTCGACATCTAAGTGTCTAGCTGTAAGAAAGCATGAAACAGAAGTGGGATCATCGCAGTAAATTTTCCAATTTAAGCAATTGGAAAGAAGAAGCCTGAAAAAAAAATCAGGTCTTCAACAGGATTCGAACCCGTGACCTCCGCGCCGCTATGAAGCCACACATTGGAAGCGAGTTCAATTTATTGAGTTGATATCTTCCCGTGCGGTGAAATGATGTGACGTATATATGAAATAATTCATATTTGTACTGTGGTTGTAGATGAAATTAGTACTTCATATTGTATATCAGTCACACGTCTTCAAGACAAAATTCCTCTTGTAATCGATAAGGGGGATTAAAAAAATAACTCTATAGTTCGGGTACAAAAAACAATAATTAGAACGTTTCAAAAATTTGCGTGTCATGATTAAGCTCACAGTGTGCTTATGGTTCCAGATAACCAATCAGTTTCAAGAGCATCCAAATGTCGACCAATCATATCCATGGAAATTTCCAAAACTTTCCAAATTTCCGAATCGGACCGCATCAAATTATGATGGCGCGAACTGACAACCAGACATGACAAGAAAAAAAAAACATAACCGAGTAATTCGGAATTCCGAGTAATATATGTGATGAATAATTTGGCCCAGCTTCTAGTTCTGGAAAAGAGAAATCAGCATTTCGGTGTATATTTTAGCTTATTTTACATGCCAAAATTCAAACCTTTGTTGAGTTTGTTGACATGTGTTTGTAACTGACCTTGTCAATACCAGACTCGTTAATCTGACGTTCGTATACATAAAAACAGGCCGTGAATTCAGAGCTACGGGGAGAAAAGGCCCCGGTCTTTTGATTGATTCGATGTTAAAAAAAAATTCAAACTGAACTTAAAATTTTCTCCGACGGAGGTACACGAACGAGTTTGGGCATTTTCGCGTGTCCTACCTTGGAGCGCTGAACACGCTCCGCTCATGATACAACCTCGTGGTATTCCACGCACAAGAGCGACTCATTACTCTATGTAGTACCGACCGCGATTTGCTTATGATTATTCTCAGCGCAAATTATTTGGCTTGGAAACATTTCAAATGTTCTTATTTCTAGTGATTTTTATCTTCTCTACGGAAGAACAATCGATTCGGAAGTCGCGCGTGGTTTTAGCTCACCTCCCGACTCACCACTACTATCGCGAGTCCACACCCACGCGAGACCTCCGCGATTTGCGTGTTGCAGGTTTTCTTAACAATTTTAAAGGAAATTTTGCTATCTAGCCACATCAAAACACATCACAGCGTAAGATACGTCCTTGGCACTCATTCCAGCTTAATAATAGTCATTTAAAGGCTATCTGATCTACCTTAGAAATGCTCTTCTCGAAATTCTGCAAGAAATCGACAGGTGCACTCAAAATATAATTCTACATTTGTTGCAGGAGAAAAAATTTGGAACGCTTCACGAATTTGCGTGTCATCCTTGCGCAGGGGCCATGCTAATCTTCTCTGTATCGTTCCAATTTTAGTATATGTGCTGCCGTTAAGCGAGCACGTCTATAACGTCCATCAAACACAATATATATTAGGCTGTATTGTGTAGCACTGAACCTTGTGGGACCTGCTGTGACTAGCCTTGCGGCTTAATACGGCTTTGTTCTAGGCCTATTATTCCCACGCACCTGAACGCATGCGTCTGCATCTGCAATAATGTATAAATTGCTAGCAACGTTTCTGACAAATTTTGAAGTTTTTTCCAACTTAAAATAAAGTTCAAAAAGTTCAAATTAGTTCTTCAACTAGTAAATTGGTCGAGAATCAATGACGCATTTACTGCAGAAATTTATGGAAATTTCTTGAAGCAGCAAATGCGTCACTCAGTACGTTTGATGTTCTTTCGAAGCTCTTCCTTCTCGTTAATTTCTTTGTGCCTACAATTCTATTAAGGTATGGAAACATACGATGCTTTTTTGTTTCGATTATTCTGCTATTAAGTCACAAGAAGATTTCGGAAAGTTAACTGCTGTGCGTTGAACCGACGTGTATTTTGTTTGGTTTGTAAGCAGCTTAATACTATATTTGTCCTTTCTTGTCCTGCCACGCGGATGATAAATTATAACCAGAGGGGATCAGATGGAATGGCGACCAATGACATAATATGTAGTGGTATCGTATTTCATTGGTATGGAAATATAAAATAAGTCCAAATGAAAACACGCGGTAGATTTTACCGTCGATGTTATGTTTCCATATGTAGCGAAAATTTGCATTCATTCTTTCGTTTAGCGCTGGTGAGGGCATATATTGTGGTTATTTTTTCCTGTTATGCAACGCTAAGATGGTATGTGCTTTTCTCTTTTCTAATACTAAGTGAAACTTTAATATCTTTTCGTATTTCACAATGCTATTAATCTCATGCTCTAATGCGCAATTTCTATTTTATATATGGGTTTCCGTTTCGAATGAGATGGTAAAGGCTGCAACTTTTCCTTTGAGGAAATAAGCTATCTTCACTTTCCCTCTAAATTTCCCGCTTGAACGTTTCAATCACGTTGCACTTTACGCCACGTTATCTTTTTTCCGCGGTTTCACACTCGGGGCGTGCGCTGTAGGACGCGCCACACCCGCCACACCCTCATACCCAGGGTCTTCGTTCCCTTTGACCAGCGGTCGTCAAGCCATGCGCAGTAAGAAACGAAGACTCGATGCACGCGACTGGCGCCACTTTCTCGGATGGCAATACCATTACTTGGTCAGTTCTTGTTTTTTGCTTCAGCTATGTACTTGAAATGATTGCTATTTGTGCTGTAGCTTGCTCTATGAACATTTGGATATCAGAGACTCTTCTTTACATCCCCTGTGGGTAAGGGGAAGGAGGTAAGAGACAGCTGCCATTCCAGCAAAAGAACGGTCTACAATACGCACATAACACTGACAGCTGACAGGGTAGGAAAAAACCCAGGTCCTGTTTCCGAGGACAAGTAAATTTTGCTCTTGGGCATGTGGAAATGAGAAGTTCAGTGGCCTAATGGGTAAGTGAAAATTATATTCGCCTCAGTAGTCTTGTGAGTTTGAATGAAAATGCCAGCTTGATAAGTGATAATTTTCACCAAGGCGCTGTATTTGAAGCTTGAGACTGCAAGATTAGTTGACCATCGAGTTCAATGAATTATTAGGAATCCTAGACTGCGACCAGTCTCTTTCTTTTCCTAGCGTATTCCTTGCGTTTAATGAGAGCTATCGAGTAGCAAGCGGCAAGCGGCGAGCGGCGAAGGTTGCGAGCCGCGAAAAGCGCGGGCGCGGAGGAAAAGGAAAAAGAAAGACTGCGGTGGTTTTTGATCTTTTCGATTTGCCGCCTTTGACAGCTGTTTTGATTGATGGTTCTACCCAGTTTGCAATCTGAGACTATTTCGCGGCAAAGTTATTTGTTAAGTGTAAAATGGAGTTGACTAGCCTACACGACTTCTACGGTTCGTGACATTTGTACATTTGCCGTTTCTCTGTTGGGTCACTCGACATTTTGGTCGCTTCACTCGTGTTAATGAAGGGCAATTCGTGCGGAGGGTGTAATTTGCAGGTTGCGTGTGGTGTGCAGGTTGGGTTGCAGGTTGCAGGTTGCAGGTTGCAGGTTGCAGGTTGCAGGTTGCAGGTTATATTAGTATTATGCACTTAAGCACTCCTGAGTGTATGTACAGCCTATGAATGTATTTCACCCAAAGTGTTACATGAACTGCCAAATATTTTACTGATGGTTTTTGTACTTCCTTTCTAGTCTTTAAAGTTTCTTTGTATTAATCATATGATGCCTTTTGTGGTTATTTTTTTCGGATATTTTTTCCCACGTACGGTAAATGAAACAAAGAAAGCTATTATCCTATGCATTAGTTAGCATCTTTACGAACGTGTTCAGGAAAATCACTCGGTTCTAGTCAACGTTTCATCGTGTTAAGATCAAGAAAAGAGTTCAACAATTAACGCTGTGAAATCCCTAATGCGGACACAGAGGTAAGAAGCTTTTCCTTGTGCACGTTACTATTTCATAGCCTTTCATGCCGGATTTGTGTAGTTGAATTTCTGTTTTCCGAAGTTTACAATAGTTTACTCGTTTTGTACAATGATAGTCTAATTCTAGTTTTACTTCTTAATTTTTCAAACCGCTTCGCTTCGCTTTGTTACTTATCGCTTGGTTAAACATCTCATCACTGTGCTTCAATAAACTCTGTTTTCGCCAATCACCGTGGTGACTTTGTTGTAGCAAACCGTTTGAAGCGCGTAAAAAAGTTCTGTCTATTAACGTGGGCATTACCGATCGTCCTGTGAGTAACGTTCCGCGCTCACACAAAGATAGTTCCAGATAGTTCAGAAAATAAAGCTGAACTTATTGTTAGCAAGCAGAGTTATAATCTCCCATTTGATTGGTTCATTGGTTTGCAGGTTGCTAGCTATGGCCCTTAAAGACAAGACTTAATCATGAACGGGAACTCTATTATCAAGGTTTAATACATTGTAGACATTCTTATTACTTTTAAAACAATCGACACTACTTTGATTACCTCAGTAGAACTTGGACTTCTTACAAATCTAACCTTGAAATATTCGGCGCAACCAAAGATTCAAGTTCATGATAATAATTGTTGCTGTTGTAACCCTGTTGATCTCGAAATAATTAGCATTGAGTTGTTTAAATCACCCAGACATTTGTGTCAATTAAAGATTACTTTGCTGATTAACGTCACAACACCAACATAAACACCAGCGTAGAGTTGATCATTAACTACTTACTACAAGACAGTCTTGGCAATAAGAAAAACCGGGAATTTTAAATTTTGCGTATTGATTGATTTATTTATTTATATTCATATAGAATTATTTACTATTTTGACCTGCAACTGCAACCTGCACCCTGCAACCTGCAAATACACCCTCCGCAATTCGTGTTCATGTGTGTTCTATAGGAGGAATTCTAAGTAGAGTAAAGCAGTTAGATCGTCGTGCCATGGCAAATTTTGAGGTCATAGGTCTGTTTGATTTGTGATGTTTATCTGCATATCGCTTCGTTGAGTGTGACACATCCGTAATTTGCCACTTGTTAGTGCATTGTTTTGGCTCATTCCGATTCATTTCTATTGCAATATATATGTTTTTAGGTCTCCAAATATTTGCCTTTGAGGGACAAAATATGACGTTAACTGCCAATGTGCTGTGGTAGATTTTATTCTTATCGATCACAGGTATCATATTTGCCCTTGTGCGTTTTTCTTGGGAGTCCAGCTTTACTTTACTTCGCTTGCCTAGAGAAATTCTTATGTTTCTTGAAGCTATCTGATCGAACTTATGTTTCTGGAGCTCGATGTATAGGTTTATTCCTCCTTTGACCGTTCTTGTACCACAGGATTCAAATGTAGCTCTTTCCATGCAATTCTGTTGACTGTGCGTGTTGTATATGCCATTGTTCGACAATTACTGCTGTCGAATGTCCATCGATGATTTCTTTACTAAAGACAAAGCTTTGGTAAATAAGACTTTTACCAAAACCAGTTTGGTAGCACGGCAAAAATGTCCTTTCCATTTCAACGGGATATTATTGCTTCTTTTTGTTCAGGCATGAGAATTATCCCGCTTAGCTTTTTCTTACAAACCCGCGATAGAACTACCTTGTAATCTGCCAGTTTCAACTGAAATGTTTTCCCGCGAGAGCTTTGACACTAAATACACACAAGCGAATTTTATGGATTTGTAAACAGATTGACAGGTAGTTATCCAATCAGTATTTTCTGTTTCTCAGGGACTGGAATTTGAATGACAAAGAAACCTCTATAGTCGTTTTTTTCCTGCCTCTCCCCATTCCCTCCTCATTTCTTTCCCTAATTTGCATAATATTAACTGAGGTCCATGCACGGAGGATTTCAGGAACAAAAACCGACTACTCGTAGTCTATAGGAATCCAAGAATACTTTGTTTGCATTTTCTCTTGGATTACCATACTGGCTGCACGGGCAAGTAGCATTTTAGTGGTGCTAAGTGAAAACTGAAATTTAGTAGCCCACTGGGTAAGTGGATTGAGTTTGTTTTTTCCCTGGTCTATTTGACTGATACACCACCAACAGTCAACTGATATGCTGCTGACTGTTGATTACATTTTAATGGTCGAGGGATCAGTTCGAATGTGGAACTGCATACTGACCAAGTATCAACTTTTAGTATCGACTGACAGTCTACCAACTTGAATAACATGGCAACTGGCAGGCTACAGACTCTCAGTCAATATTTAGACAGAGTATCAGCCACTATATGACCAAAACAGATTTGATTTTTCCTCAATATTATCATCTATGTGACTTTGTGTAATGTAATTCTAGGAGTTGTGAGTCAAGTTTATTTCAGAACTGATTCAAATCACAGAACTTAACTAAAATTCTACCTTTCAGGTATTTCCTACATTCAGACCCTCCCACATTGCTATCTCAGTCTCATTTTTGTTATAGCACTTTCTAAGAGTATCAATTTCTACTTCAAGGCTTTAAGAAAGTCTCAGGCTCACAGAAATGCAGTATATCTTTCCATCCATCTTGCAAAAGTGGTAAAGCCATTCACCACAGCTACAAAACCCTTGTTATCTGGTAATTAATTTAATTACAGTGCAGCTCAGATATATCTAAACTGTGCATACCCGTATTATACAAGCATATTTTGCGTGTATGGGTATGTGAATACGTGCATATAATTTTCTTTGTTATGCATTCCGATAAGTTTTTTTATATGAGGCATTGATGGTCAAACAAGACATATTATTTTTATGGGGATGAAAAAGGCTTGAAAGCGCAATTTGCATATTGTTAAAATGTCATGCCGATGAATGAAAGCTATCATATTTTGAGTTTTTGATCACTTTGTAAGTTCACCAACAAACTACCGTTTTTGGACACTTGCTTGATCTAAGTTACAAAAAATGGGTCCAAGAAAATTGAAACAGTCGCTTGAAGTCCCTATTTAACACGTGAACTGTATGTTTTTACAAAGAAAGATCTGTGTTTCAGTACGTGTCGGCAAGTCATTTGCGAAATGTTTATCAGCATTCTTAAGATCGATCTCCTCATCAAAAATCTCTTGTTATATTTGACACAGATCATTCATTCAAACAGTAAAATGCTCTTTGCTTGACGAGAAAAATCATTTATTAAAGTTTCTATGGTGCGCTGCTCACGTTTTCTTATTTTTTACTTCAAGGAAAAGTTCTGTGTTTTGGCATTTGTCGGCACTTCACTTGCAAGATAATTATTGCTGAAGACCTTGCTGAAAAAATTACCGTATTTATTCGCCTATAAGCCAAGCGATTTTTGCAACAAATTAAACTGAGAACAAGTCAAATCTCACTAAGATAGGCAGTTCGGCTTATAACCGAGTATTTTAGTCCAAAAAAAATTACGAGTGCTGAACAAGATTTGAAATTCAATGTTTATTCAACTATAAGCCAAGCGATTATCAACAAACACAAATTTCTGAGATGACAAATGTCAGCTACTTGAGGCATTTTGTTATCGTAGATGGCGTTGTCTTCTGTCTGATACATCTAGAGCATTTGAGATCCTACACATTTTGAACAATCTTCTTGATCCAGTGAGGCTTTAAAGTCTGGATCACTGCATAAGTCTTTCGCTTTTAGCCGCAGAATTAACCCGCTTTCGGCAATTTCTGTAAAGAAAAAAGAGAAGCAAGCTTTAAATCAATGATTTGACTCCTTTTGACAACATGAGAAACTGGGCAATCAGAAGCGGTCATTCCCACGGCTTGTGTAAACATTGCAACACGATCTGACAGAAATGAACTGATTTACATGTAAGCATTTCATTGTTTTTAAAAAAACGAAAGACTTACTTGACTTCCTGCTCTGAGAACCAATCCAGTAGTGTTTGATCCAATTCAGGATTCTTTGGTGAGTAACAGCCCATCTTCTTTTGTTTTGCCGGCATTTTTAGCTCACCATTGGAGAGGTTCGCTTGATCCTTTTGCCAGCGACGAACCATCAATTCACTGATTCCTTAATCTCTAGCAATCTCAAAGTTGTTTTTGACGGCCTCTGCTTCAGCAATGACTTTTAGCTTGAAGGCTAAGTGTTACAAAGAACAACAATCTTTTGGCATGATCGATTACGAAAACTTTGAAAGAGGGGGATAGGATTCAAGACTAGACTCAGGTGAATGTTTTGTCATGTCACACGTGGTTCTATTTATTTACTTCAAGCATGTAAAGCCGGATCACATTAAATTCAACTTACTGGTATCTGGGATTTGTCGTTGCTTTCAATTAAACGACCAATAACAAGTGGTTGTATGTTTACTGAGAGGGAAGCTTCTTTTGTTTTTGGTTGACATTAATTTGTGTCTCTTAATGACATGTGTAGAGTACTTTGCAATTATTGGTTCTCGGCTTATAGCCGAGTGTTTTGTGTTCATTTTTCAGTAAAATTTAACAGCTTCTGATATAAAAAAGTTTAGGGTCTCGGCTTATAGCCAAGATTGGCTTATAGGTGAATAAATACGGTATCTCCGGTCATACTTGACACAAATTGTTCATTCAAACAGTGAAATGCTCTTTCTCTAACCAAATAATTGTTTATCAAAGTTTCTGTGGCATGCTGCTCACATTAAGTTATTTTTTACATCGAGCAAAAGTTTCGTGTTTTGGCAGTCGTGTCGGCTTGTGTGA
>JAHPZR010036506.1:35000-57500 GCA_019787425.1 Platygyra sinensis
ATAATGGGGTTTTTATGGCTGGATGGGCAGTCTCGTGTGCGATTATGTAATCGTTGATGATAAATTCTGGTTTGGCGCAAAAATAATTCATTCTAGCTCAGTTTTCAGCGGAGCCACGAAGAGGTGAACGGCCCACCCTCCCACCCAAAACTCGTGTGGGTCGTATCTTAAGCGCTTTCTAAGCCAAGCTGTCCCAGCTTGACTTACTCGGCTGATCAATCATTTTATCCATACCTTATTACAACTGAGCATGAATATGAATGTTGGTGAATAGAATACTTTACAGCATAAGGTTCTAGAACTTTCTGGCTCTTCTAAATAAAGTAACATTACAGCATAAAACTATTTACAGCATCATATGTAACCAACTTGGACAAACTGCTTAGTCACTGTGATGCAATAGTGATTAAATATGCAAGAAGATTCAAGACTAAATTAGCTTATTCACAAATCTTCCAAGTCACGCAACAATTTTTCGTAAAACCCTTATAGAATTGTAAGCACAAAGAAATTTAGAGAGCAAGAAGAACTTTAATGGAATATCAAACATACTAAATGACACATTTGCTGCTTCAGAAAAAGTCAATAAATCTCTGCAGTTAATGTGTCTTTGACTCTTCACCAATTTACTTATTGACCAAGGACCATCCCTGTGTAGTGGACCCCTTGAATTGAACAGCCATTGTGCGGGACCTGCATTGTCACCAGGAAAACATGTACAAAACCAAAGAGAAACTTTGTCGTGGACTATGCGACACCTAAGCTACAGTTACAGTACTTTTTGTTTACCCTTTGGTGCTTTCCATGCCCGGTACAACAGTATTGGCTGTCTTTTTAGGGGACTTGAACCTCCCATTTACCTTAGTTTTGATGACATGGGGAAAAGGTTGTTGGTCCCTGGTCACATAAATCAAGCTGTTCCCAGAGGTCAACGAACTTCAAGGGCTGATCATCTGTCAATGAAAGGTCAGTGGTGCTTGTGAGAAAAACCTAGTATGTGGCCAACACTTTAACTTTGTTAAATCCACCAATGTTGTCCAGTCCCACAGAGTCCTGGTGTGCAAGGAAAAGAAATTTGATGTGCACATTTAGTTTGCATAGCAAAAATAACACCACAGAAACAATGTTTTTTTTTACATTGAGATATTTGTGAAAGACTGATTTGTACAGTGCAGCTCAAATATCTCTGAAGTACTCATATGCATACTACACTCGTATTTTGCGAATACGCATACGTCAACACGGG
This sequence comes from Platygyra sinensis, assembly GCA_019787425.1. Lineage (NCBI taxonomy): Eukaryota > Metazoa > Cnidaria > Anthozoa > Scleractinia > Merulinidae > Platygyra > Platygyra sinensis. The sequence continues at coordinate 36,247 of JAHPZR010036506.1, forward strand.
CACATATGCTATGCATTGTCATTAGTTTCTTTAGAAGCATTGTTGGCCAAACAAAAGACATGTTATTTTTATGGGAATGAAAAAGGCTTCAAAGTGAAATGTGCATATTGTTAAAACGTCATGCCCATTAATGAAAGCTATCATAATCTGGGTTTTTGATCAGTTCGCAAATTTACCGACAAATTACCGTTTCTTTGACACTTGCTTGATCTTAAGCTACGAAAAATGGGAAGAAAATTGAAACAGTGGCTTGAAGGAAAAATCTGTGTTTCGGTACATGTGGGCAAGTTGTTTGCCAAATGTTTGATCGATCCTTGTCGAAAAAATGATATTTCCGGTTATAATTGACACAGATCATTCATTTAACAATAAAATGCTCTTTGCTTCATGAAAAAATGTTTATCAGAGTTTCTGTGGTGCACTGCTCGCATTTAGTTACCTTTTACTTCAAGGAAAAGTCTGTTTTGGAATGTGTCTGCAAGTTTATTGTCTAGAGCATTCCAAAGACACATTTGACACAAATCATTCAAATGGTAAAATGCTCATTCTTTAACCAAATTATTGTTTATCATAGTTGCTATGGCGCACTGCTCACATTTAGTTATTTTTTACTTCAAGGAAAACTTCTGTCTTTTGTCGCATGCGTTGCTCTAAATGTGTTCATTGTCAATTCAGCTGCAAAGTATCCTTTCTTTTAATAAGTATTCAGTCAATTAAAAATTCTGCCAAGTGCAAAATGTTGTTTCAGCTGAGGCCAGTCTCAATGAAACAGTCACCACATCGTTTTCATTTGTTTCCACAGGGAAATGATCATATTTAAGTTAGCTTAACAGTAATCCCCAGGAACATAATAGGATTGAAACATAAGAACTCAAAGTCTTAAATTATTTTATTTAACTTGCAATGTTATTTGCTTACAATGTAAAAGTCCTAAATTATTTTATTAGCGTACAACGTTATTAACTTAAAAAAATGCACCTATCAACAAATTTATTTAAGCAAATCAACCTACTTTACTTACAATATAAAAGTCCTTATTCATTTTATTTAACTTAAAATGTCATGAACTGAGAAAAAAATGCACCTATTGACAAATTTATTTGATTGAAAAGACCTACTTGGTGGCTTTCCTATTATGTAAATAGGTTTGATTGCTTTTCGGTAATCGTTCCATAGAAGTTCCTGCTGTGATAAGGAGGCCAGGAAAAACCTAAAGACAAGTGCTGGCGAGCCGTAGGAGACTGCAGTCTATTTACAATACCAAGAAAAAGCCAAATTTTGTTGGATGTAAGATCAGAGACATGTGCAATCGATTGTGTTTTCTACATCCGAGCATTCCGGGGTGCTTGTGAATGCAGTGGAAATATCAATCGATTTTGAGCAATAGTCCCGCTCAGCTAGAAATCAAGGACACAATAAACAAGGTTAAAAATAGATGTCTCTAATTACTTGTGGAAGTACGGTATTCATCAAGGTCATGAATGGTTTAGGGATGACTCTTGAGGAACACAAGAGTTTTATTTGTCTGGCTGCTCTATAATGGGCAATTTTCCCGATTCGTGAATGGAGGTGCCAAGATGTCGATCAAGTCCTACTCCATGAGATGTTTTTTTTCTCAGTTTATTCAGCAGCAGTGAAGTGTTGGGCAGAGATGCCTCTATTTGGAGTTAATTGCTGGTCTTGTGAAGAAATGAGAGAAAGGTGTGAAGCCAACCTGCTTTATGTTGAAAGCGACTTTGGTACCTTGGACAAATAATCATTCGCAGTATTCTTTGCCTGTTGAGATGTCAAATTTGAACGTTAAGATCAAAATCTCTGCCCGTTGTTGAGGCAAAAGACAGTGTGGAATCATACTGTTGTGTGGATTTTGATTTCCTTGCTTTAATGCGATTTGATATTACCTTTATTGTCATGTTGTGTGATGGCTCAAGTTTCAGTAAACTCACAAAATGTTATTGAGATGTCTCATTTTCACTTTTGCTGGTAACGTTTACCGGTAAAATACTATCTCCCTTAGCCCTTTACTTGCCAAGACCCACTTAGAGATTTAACTCTGTCTAACACCAGATGATTTTACTGGTCAAAGAGAGACCCCTTGGGGCTTAAAGGGTTAAGGATAAAGGCTAATTTTTAAAAAGAATAATTGTGGAAATCTCCTAAACCAAGTTCTAGCATTTGTTATGTTCTTTTTGTAACTCCCAAAGAGTATTTTTGGGCTCTGTTGTTGTTTCACAAAAGCCCTTTAAAACTAAACTGCTGGAAAAATCATATTTCTCTTTTAAAAAGCTACACCAACCCCTATTATACTGTTTATTTGAAATCTTATTATCAGTATTTCCTTAAAGCTCTGATGCCAGCACCCACTTTCACACTGAAACTCCTAGTCTTGAAACTTTTCTCAGGATTTAGGGGAAGCTTGCTCCTGACTCCCTTAAGATTGTGCCCACTAGTTCACTGGCTGTAAACATATGCCGAAGCAGCTGAACAGCAAACTTCCTTTCCAAAAATGGCTGCGACTGTAATTGAAAAGTGATATCATTGTCAGCAGACTGATAGGGAAATGAGTTGGAGAATCAAGATCTGGGATGGGCAGCGTCGGTACTGGTAAAACTGGAGTAACTGGTACAGAGGAATTACATTTAGGCAGGACTGACACGTTGGGCTGTTCAGGGGACTGGGAAAGGACTGCAACTGATGTGTCAAGGAGTTCTTGCGTCTGCTGCTGCTGTTCAGCAGGCTGTTTCTGGCACTCACAGATGTCTTCTGAATAACCAAGGATTTCTGGCTGGTTGTCTAGTAATGCAGGGAACAAACTTCGTTGGACTGGTCTAACTGGGAACACTCACTGCAGAGGGCTGCATGCCACTGTCGCAATCCATGGACACTGTCGAACTATGGCTTGTAGGAGATGCTGCCGGCATCTGTTCTGGATTGTTTATTGAAGTTTCTATAGTGCTCTACTCAACTTAATTTTTTCAAGGGAAAAATTTATTTTAGTACACGCCAGAGAGTGATCCTGTTAGAAAAAATGATATCTCTGGTTTTATTTTACAGAAATTATAAAATAACGGTGAAATACTCATTCCTTAACCAAAGGACTGTTTATCAACGTTTCTTGGCGCGCTATTCCTGTTTTAATATTTTTTCTTTAAGGAAAAGTTTCACAATATGAGTTTTGGCTCATGTAGGCAGGTTGTTTGGAAAATACTTCTTTGAATTCTGACTCCTATAGAGCTCTTCCTTTTCTGTTTTTTTTTTTTATATCCAGTATCCTAGACTTTGCAGGATAAGTAGATGAAGGAAGGTCTGGGTGCAGTGTAACATCTAAAATTCTAGCAACCTTGGCAGACAGTCCCCTTGAGCTAGATTGTCCAAGAACCAGTGAGGTGAATGATGAAACACAGGGTGCGTAGTAGTACTAGCTGCAGGTGTTGTTGCCAGCAGTTGTTTCTCTTTTTCCTCGCTTTTTGGCAATGACCTGCCTACACTCGTGAAATGATTCCACAAAGGCTTAAAATGAAGCCTTGTTCCCGCTTAGAGGAATTGCAGTGATGGTCTCCTTCTGGATGCTGTCAACAAGCCATGCAGAATAGCCCATGGGATTTTCAAGCATCCAGCAGAATGTTTTTGCCATGGAAAGCTCTAAACTGGAGAACATATTCTGAGAGGACTTCAGTTTCGTCTGCAGTATTTATACCTTTTTCTTTAACAGCTTTTATGGCTTGTTTTCTCTCCTGCATCACCTTTTTTTCACATGTAATAATAATGGACAATACTCTTCTGAATATGGACATTTTTTAATCAAATTTTTGTATACTGACCTCCGCTGAAGTTAAATTTACTACTGGTTGGTTGTTTTCTCTGGACTTACTGTAGGCTGCCTTAATTTTTCTTACCCTGTTGGAGTAGTCCAGTATAAGCACGCCATTTTGGAGATGCCAAAATTCAAGTCTTGTACCTTCAAATTCATAGTCCAAAACAGATTTAATAAATATAACAAACCATGAAGGCATTAAAACAAGAATCTTTCATTAATATTTGTTGGTTCTCTACTTAGTAGGCAGTTAAAGAGAGATCTTAATATAAAAAAGTTCCTCAAAGAAATTTCAGCATGTATGACGATTTGTTTACTTCATGCTGGCAGGCAAGCTTGATCAAACTTTTGCCTTTTACGAAAGGCTAGCAATCTAAAAAGTATAATTAAGGAGTAGAAACAAGCTAAAATTAATGCAAAGCGACATTGCAAAGTGCCATGCCTTTAAACTGCAAATTAAGCTTAATATCAGCTATGACACGGTGTTTACTACCAAGCTGAAATATACTTCGCTGACGTGTGCTCGTTTATAATATTAAACAACAGACCCAACAGTCTTACCTGAATTTTGATGTATAAAAGCCCTAGATCTCCAGTAAGCTGTGTGACAACTTGCTATACAAATCACGAAAAACCTTCAAATATGTCACAACCACACGTGCCAACAAATCCAAGATGGTGCCAGTGGGACAAGCTTGTAATTACTGCGGGAAACAGCTGAGTGAAATCATGGCACAATGAAAGGCTCTCATTGGTAAAAATTGGTACAACAAAAGGCTTCAATTGGCTCACTCAACAGAGAAAATTTGCTTGGCTGCAGCACAGAAGAAGGGGAACACTCTTCTCTGTTGAGCCCACGCATACAATGACGGAAAACAGCGGAGTAAAAGAAAAAAGGGGATTCCCACGTCATTTGCTAGCCTAAGTAGACTGTAAGCAGAAGGGCACAGTAAAATGAAAACAAAGAAGGCCGACTTTTCCATCATAACAGACTTAAAAGGGAAATTAATTGAGAAAAAATACTTGGCAAAAAATCAAACTAAGTTACAATTTAAACATATCAAATTAGGTAGCATTGTTAAATCGCCTGGGAGTTGAACCCAGCCCACAGGTGACTTTAAAAGTATTCTCTGTGCCCACGAAACTTCTAATGATTGATGCTTTGGACTTGACAAGTTTATCCTATGAACGGGATCCTTTCTTTCGAATTTGTTTATTTTTTTGTTCTGTCTTTTTGCTTTGTGTTTTTTTTTTCTTTTTTTCAATTTCAATTGTTTTTCTTTTTTCCATAGCCTTTGCTTTTGAAGTTTTCTTTCTACTGTTCGTAAGGCACTTCTTCTGTTGGTTGGCAGAACCAGTTGCCAAAGTACTGGCGATGTAAGGCAGGGTCTCTTGTTTTGCCACACTTTCCATAGACGATAGGATTGTCAGACCTTGCATAATTTCTCATCATGACACCAGTTAGCTCCTTTTCTTGTTTTCTTTCGTTGTAGTAGTATGTACTATGGGATTGTTCACTTGAGGAGGAAGGGACTGGAACTTGAGGATGCTGCTGCTGATGTGGTGGCACCATAAGCACAGGGTGATGAGGCAGCATCAGCATCTGTGTTGTGGGCAGGATGGGAAGGGGAACTGGTGAGATTACCCGTAATGCTCTTTGGTTCCTTATCACTTTTGCCTAGCCTGCAGTGTTCTGTGGTAATGTATGCGTAAATGGAGCAGGAAAGGTGACTGTTGGGAGAGATGCTGGCTTAGCTCCCGCAGCAGGGAGGGGCTGTCTGGAGGCCATTTCTGGTTGCACAAGTCTGGCACCTTGCTGTATAACGTCCAGCTCTTTTTTCTTCTCCTTGTTGTAACTTGAATATTTAACAACATAGGAAACTTTATAAGTACAGTATTCACAATAAACATTTATGGTTATTACATTTTCTAGAGCAGCGCACCAACTTACCACTGACTGATAGTTGTCTGATTGATCTCCACCAGTTGCAGCTTTGTTTTTGCTCTGACATGGGCATTGCTGAGTATTGCATTTCTGATGTGCTGGTGAGACTTCATAACCAGAGACAACGTTGAAGAGAAGTGCACTTTGACCGTACGGCAGTAGGATGCTGGTCACATAGCTTGGAGATAATGGACTCCACATAGCTATTGCAGTCGGGCCATTGTGCAGGGCCAGCATTGTTGCCAAGGAAACATCTAACGCAGTACACACCTATAAGACAATGACCTGCACTAGTCAAATAACTTATTGCGATTAAAACGATCTTATTTTACTGTATCAGAATTTATTTCTGATACACTAAAAAATATTACATTATCATTTATCATTTAGTTTTATTTATTAATGTTTTAAATAGTTACCGCTTAGTGCTCTTAACCCCTGGGACAACAATACTTTTTCTTTTCTTCGGTGCCTTGAAACGTCCAGAGGCCTTTGTTCGATGGCGGGGAGAGAATGTGGTTGGTCTCTTATTTTACTGGCCCAACTGATTCCAAAGACTTATAATTTTGGTAGCCTGGTCATTCTTTAAGGCGATGGCTGTGTTGTCAGTAGGCACCAGAGAAACCAAGTATGGTGCTAGTGCTTCCACCTTATCAAAGCCACCAATGTTGGCTGGTCCAACTGAATCCTGACAATAATATGAGACAAAGTATGCTTTTAATTAAGTTGTTGATTAAAAAAAAAAATTAGTTTCACCTTAGAATCTCAATTTTGCTTTATAAGTCTTAAATTATACAGAAATATACTTCTGAGTGACAAGAGGAGTTCGAAGAGGATGAAGCAATATCTGTGTAAAAAATTATTTGAAAAAATTAATTGCAGAGTTAATATGGCTTGATGTTTAATAATCAGGTCTTTGGCAAGTTGCTTACCAGAATCAGCTTGTTGCACAGCCAGAATAGTCTCAACAGGAGCCACTGTTTGGTCATCAGCATCAACAAACCCTTCATCAGCTTCCTGGCCCTGATTGAGATCAGATAGTGGGCCCACTGAAGGTTCCTTGGTGTCATCTGTGATGTAGTGAAGGACCTTGCCAGTCTGACTATAAAGGTACTCCACTCCAATAAGTTCACCTAAGAATGTTAAAATGATGAAGCAATTATATGTACGTAGGTGATCATTTTATGCTTAGGCCCTGTTACCCCATAAAATATTATTTACCAGTGTATTTTCCAATTTGCTGGAAACCAGGCTTTAGTTTTCTACCAAGCACACTCTCACTTAGTGCATTGACAGTAAGCAGTAAGACAGTAAGCTTTTGCTGCTTGTTGGTAGTATTTGACGCAGTAAGAAAGTGCTCCAAACTTTTGACCCATTTTGACCAGCACTGCCCAAGCATCGTTTGGTCACTTGTAGCTGAGAAAGGTTAGAGACCAGGTAATTGTAATGCGGTGGTCATCTCGTAATCATAAAGTCTGAGCATCCTCGTCACCAAGTTAAGAATTTTGGACACTGTGTCATGCAAGCAGTAAGCTACACAACATTCACACTGGAACCTTTGATACCTGCATTCTCCAAAACGATATACAGCAGTCACATGCTTCTAGATCATATTTCTGACTACATCATCACCTCTAGGTAATCTACATAACAATAATATGCACAAACACTAAACTGCTTGTCATTGAAGACCAACAAAGTAATTCTACTGTAAAAACACCAAGGTGCTGAAAATTTAACTCTAAAAACTTAGAAAAAGTGAGATAATACATTACACCAGTAAAATGTGAAATCATAATTTAGTTTTCACTAACCTTTTTGGTTGAATCCAGCCTAAGGACAGATCCAAATGTGGAGGTAATTGTAGACTTTGTCTCATCCAGGCATGACATCACATCTCGAACAAACACTGTTAAGAACCATTTCACTGTAGGTACAGGATGCATGGGTGCTACTTCCTTTTCAGGTGCTGTAACATTCAGTAATCCCCTTTGTGCCTGCAAAGAAAAGGGCTCTCTGGCTTGCAAGAACTGCAACACGCTGTGTAAGAAGTGCTCGCTGTACTGCTCCAATACTTGTTTTGGAATTATGGTGGAAGAGTTCTGCAATGGTCTTTCAAGAAGTAATCTTACCACTCCCAAATCACATGAATACCTTGGAGAAATGTTGAATTAACAACAACAACAATTATTCATCCTTAGTGAGTAAATCTGGGAAGTAACTATGATGGGCCATGTTAAGCTGATCGAGTACCAGAGATGACCAACCAGCAAGTTTTCTTTTGAAGAATTTGCATTCTAGGTACTCTGTACACGTGTAGTACCAGCTGTCAATTGCCAGCACACTTCACTCTGTCTTGTACAGCCCTGATTGAGTCGGGCATACCTGTGACAGAAATAGTATTTTTTACATATAGTTCTTTCTTGTACTATGCTATGGAAGAAAACTTCAAGATTAGATTTTGATGTAAGTGTAGTTTTAAGGAACATGCAGAACTTGTATACCATCCTGCAGTTTTCTACTGAATTCAGGAAACAAGAATAAAATTTCAACAACATACATGTACAATGTGATGGCATGATAAACTTGTTGCTACGGGAATAGAAGTTGTCATTAAAATTTTGGAAATTTGTATTTAGGTGTACACACCGTTAGCTTTTTCTCATCCTGCTTTGGCCAACACTCCTCATTTCAACCAAAGTCAAGGCTCCACACTCTCTGCAGTGCCCAGAGGAAAAAAGGCTCTTGAAAATAAATATCAGGTAAATAAGGTGAGCTAGTTTTATTTTTTTGGCACAAGAGGGAGATAATTCAGTTAACACATATCACTGTTTACATTCCTGGGTTGTTTCTTGCATGCTCAGTTTTTCCTCGCAGTTTAATGCTAATAGTACAATTGCATTTCTGAGCTACGCTAGTTAAAATTCCATGTGGGAAATGGCTTGCAGCATTGTCTTGAAAATGAATATTTCCCATAAAAACATGGAGTCAGAAAAGATGCAAGAATAGAAGTTTCCTAGTATTTTTTTTGCACAAAGACTAATTTGTTTAGTCTATTTTTTCTTTCTATAACTTTTTTCAATGAGTCCTGCCCTCCTTTTCCTTGTCCGATTCTGTTGATGTTTTCAGGTATAACCAGTCCCCAAAGTACTGCTCGTGGCCAGTGGCAGGTGTTCTTTCTCCATGGTATTTAGAGCACTGGGAGGGACCCACCCAGGCTTTGTACCTCTTTCTTGGGACAGCCAAAGTTTTTGCTTGCTCCTCTTTTCCCTTGTGATAACTAAGGGTACTGACAGGGAGATTAATAGAGATGATTGGTGCTGCTTCTATGGTAGAAGTCTTGATCTCAGCTGAGGGTAGTTGAAGGACCTTTGGCAAAATAGCAATATTTCACACCTTTGTTTGAGCAGCTGTGTTGGCTGGCAAATCATACGGGTACTTTGAGTGCTCTACACCTGAGTTAAGGGATGCTAGTGGTTCTGTTGGTGGTGGCACCAGATTCTGGCTTACAGCTAGTGGTGTAGGGAGACAGATCCCTTTTGAAGACCTCTTGTTCTTGTGTCTTTGAGCACTTGTTGTACCTTAAAAACATAATTATCAAGAGCTTAATACAGATAACCAAGCACACTTAAATCACTAACTTGGATGTATTTTCCAATTGGTTGAATGGTTGTTTTCCATTTTCACATGTGTGTGCACATGTACAGTTTGTATGGTAATTCATGATACGTAATATTAAAAGTGTAAAAATTGAAGCCATAAAATTAGTTCGTATTTAAGAAATAGAAAACATCTACCGTGTTTCTATCAAGTTATACAAACATGAGTGGAAGTTTGGGAGAATGAGAAATGCTGTTGGAACACGAGCCGCAGGCGAGTGTTTCCACAGCTTTTTCGAGTTCTCCCAAACTTTCACGAGTGTTTGTATAACTCGATAGAAACACGGAGTACGTGTTTTCTATTTCTTTTAGAAAACACCACGACGAGAAAAAGGAAAGCAACTTGTTAACCTTGATTATCAAAATGTAAATTCTCTTTGCTCGCGCCATCACTACATCAACAACACGTGCTAGTTCTGTGTCTCCGAGTTATACAAACACAATTTTTAATCAATCAGCGCACATGCTTTCTTAGGACTGTTTTCTAAACCATAATAATAGTGATAGTAAAATTCTTAACTAAAACTTTACATGATATTATGTACAGCACAAAATTATTTACACTAACAACTGCATAAAGTTAGGCTACTCTTCAGTTAGTTTCCATATACCCTGAAGCCTACTAAAATACACATCAGCATTTTGTTCGCACAAGACACTATAAACTGTTACAACAGACCATTAGAAAACAACATAAAAAACCATTACAATCATTAGTTGCATATTCAAATGCATTTCTAAAAATGCAAAATCTATGCACATGCTTTGAACATGTCAATATTTTAAGTGCTAGCATGCACACGCTGTGGAAATGAAATACAGTTAGCCATATTTGAGAATGAAGTTTTTGTTGGTGTCGTATAGAAATTAGTTCGTTTCGTTTTTGATGTTGCCAATTCTGGTTTGGTGATAATGAAGTGCTTCTCTGTCGTGTATAGGTTGCATCACTTTGTCTGATGGAGTGGGGTTTTGCCTTGGCAAGGATCTTCCATTTAATAGTGAAGGTTCTTTGCTTTTAAGCTGCCAGATGTGTTTGCGAAGTTTCATGTCGTTCCTGCACGTTTTGTCGAGTGACACCTGATGGTTTCTAAATGTAGCTTTACATTCTGTGGCAGTAAGACCTACATAGGTTTCGGTTTTGCTGGCAGACGTCACATGGGCCTGGTAAAAGATTCCTTTAGAGAGGCAATTTCTGTCTAAGGGGCATTCTTCCTTCTCCCTATAGTTGCATGCTCTTTAGGCTTAAAGATATATATATTTATATTTTTCAGCATAAATATATTTTTAAAAAACTTTGTTAAAAATGCCCAGTAAAACAGGTTAGATTTTAACCTGGCTTAAAAAAATATTTTAGAAAATAGTAAAAATTTTAAAAAACGATCTCTGGCTGAAATGATTAAAAATTACGAGCTTTCGACTGCCCGAACTGCAGTCTTCGACGGGTAAAAATGAATGAATAAAAAGCGCGAATTGCGAAATTATGAAAATGTATTAATAATTATGAATGTTTGTTAAAAAGAATGTTGTATTGTGCAGGTAACGGGCAAGAATTGTTATCAGCGTTAGGTGTTACTCTGGTATGCCACGTTCATGGCTGTGCGATGGGCAGCCCTGTTAGCCCAATTGTGGCCAATCTTTGCATGGAGGAGATCGAAGAGTCCGCAATCAGTAATTCATCCGTTCCCCCAAAAATTTGGAAAAGGTACGTTGATGATAGCTTCTGCATCATTGGAAAAGATGATGTCTCAGCCTTCCATGACACATTGAACTCAATTGACAAAAACATCTCGTTTACTATCGAGACCGAATGTAACGGAAAAATCTCCTTCCTCGATACTCTGGTCTCCCGTAGAAATGGAGTCATCGTCGTTGATGTTTACAGAAAGCCCACCCATACTGACAGATACTTAGATTTTAATTCCCATCACGACAATCTACACAAGGCCAGCACAGCGTCGACTCTTCTGCACAGAGCTCTTAATTTACCCAATTCCTCCGAAGGAAAAAAGCGGGAACTTAATTATGTTCATGCAGCTTTGGAGTCCAATGGTTATCCATCTAAGTTTATCAAAAACATACAGGCTAAAAAAACTCGATCCTCAACAACAAATGTATCCCCAGAGGAACTTGTTGGAATGTTTTTCAAGATGGTTGAACCAACCGAGTCACGCAAGTCTTTTGCTTCTCTTCCTTACATCAAAGGAGTAACTGAACCTTTGACACGTGTCCTAAAAAAACACGATGTCACAGTTGTAAACAAGCCATTTACCACTCTACAACAACAGTTCCCAGCTCCGAAATTCCGACCTTCGATGGAATCGCAGACCAACGTCGTGTACAAAATTCCCTGTACAAATTGTTCTTGGTGTTACATTGGGGAAACCGGCAGAGCTTTTAATACCCGAAAAAAAGAACATTTGAGAAACACCAAAACTGCGGCCAAAGGTTCAAAAATTGCTAATCACGCTTGGTCCAACAACCACGCCATTGATTTTGAGAACGCATTAATTATTGACAAAGGCTCTTTCAGAACCAGAAGAACACTAGAAGCGTGGCATACCAGAGTAACACCTAACGCTGATAACAATTCTTGCCCGTTACCTGCACAATACAACATTCTTTTTAACAAACATTCATAATTATTAATACATTTTTATAATTTCGCAATTCGCGCTTTTTATTCATTCATTTTTACCCGTCGAAGACTGCAGTTCGGGCAGTCGAAAGCTCGTAATTTTTAATCATTTCAGCCAGAGATCGTTTTTTAAAATTTTTACTATGTTTCATCCTGGCTGCGGCCCTTCTATATTTTAGAAAATATTAACTTCTTACTAACCAGGCACGAGGGCTGTACTGGGGAATATTGGCCCAATATTCCCCAGTATGGCTTGAGCTAGCTGGGTTAGTAAGTAGTTTATTATATGGCACTAGTGCTTGTATAAGTTAAAAAGCACTTCCGGTCACTTGAATTCAAAGGGCTTCCTCCGTGTGTTTTTGATGATGCGAGCAACTCAAAAAGAACAAGCTACCACGAGTTTGAAAACAAATTCACTGAACGTAAATCATGTTTAGTATAAACAAGACGTCAAAAGTCTCAATAGCTGCAGTTTGTTGAAATTTGGAAAATGGTTTCTGTCGATCCTCGTGGAATGTTTTAACTTGCGCATCACAAAGTATGGATGGTTGGTTGCTGTGAAATCATTCAAACATATACACAGCTAATGAAGAGGCAGTCTTGGAGTCAATCCTCTGTCTCTCTCGATAACAGTTCAACGCTTCTTTTCATTCTGGACAATTCTGCGCTGAAAATTGGAAATTGTTGCCGCTTGTTCTCTTGTCCATGTTTCCTGCATTTGTTCATAAAAAATTATTTTAGTGGACAAGAAGTGGTCAAGCTCCTTCGCAGGTAGGGTTTTAACTCTCTCATTTGTCATACTGTTACCTTACAATTAGTGGAGAAGAGTAGCCATCTGCTTATTTGTGTTTGCACATTTTTGTTTCCTTATAAAATCGTCAGTGGCCTCCTGACTTTCGTCGATGCCTAATGCAGTCTCTACATTAGACGTTTCCAAGTCTACAGGATAATAAAATTCGCTTTGTGAAAATTCGTTTTCCTCGTTCTTATTGTAAGCTCTTGAAAATATCAATCTTTTAGGTAGTTTCTCTGCGAAGAATGAGAGTATTTACAGGTTTTCTTTGCATACTTTTCACTGAAAATTTTGAATTTGCCGGCTTTCAAAAACAGAAAAAATACAGAGCCTATGACCGTTTCCATGGAAATGGTCCGTATGGCAAAATTGGGACCAAGGCCAGTGGCACTGGAAAAGGGGCAGTTGATCTTGAAGTGTTCTTCTTCGCAATTGCTGCAGCAATGCCGAAACCTACACCTGCCAAAGGGCCAGCGGCATTGACCCTCATTCCAAGAGAGACAAAAGGGAGGGGTGGACCAGACTCAGGTGAAAGTGGTACAAGTCCAAAATCATTCGGGACCAGTGGGTCAGGCCTGACGCTGCTGCATCCTTTCCATAGGCCAAATCGTACTATAGCCACGAAAGGCTGGGGAAGTGGCGAGCCGTTTGCACGACCAGCAGCTTGTATTTAGTTGTATCGGTCCACTGGTGAGGGTGAGCGGAACAAAGAACCAGCTGGAAAATGGAAAACGCCTCAATCCAGGTGAAGACATCCTTGATTTCCAACTGTCGACGCTTCAAGGCGACCAGAATTTTGCGATCTTAGATAGGCTTGTGGCTCCTGGTCCGCAGCCTGGATGTTTACCGACAACAAGTCCGCCAACTCCACGAACTGGCCATCGATAATCTTTTTAACCAGCTTTCCCAGGACTGGGGCATGACCCGGGCCAACGGCAAAGGACCTCTCAGACTTGTGCTGTGAGGTTGAGGGCCGGGGGGATGGTAGACTGCATGGAAGGCTGGCAGAGGAAAATGTAGAAGAAACCGGAGCCATGAGGTGGGTCGAGCTAGAGTCGGTGATGGCAGACACGGGGGTGAAAGTAGAAATAAATGGCGGCAAAGTAAACGTACCTGACGAAGACGCGATACCAGCCACCGAAACCTGCGAGCTTGCAACAGATGAGGAAACAACTGAAGACGGGTAGGACTGTGAAGGAACAACTGCGTTTAACGCCACTGACGAAGCAGAGGAATTTGACGCCGGCAAACTGTGGGCGTTCACCTGAATAGGAGGCAAGATCGCAGGCAGCGAACTTCCAATCGCCCAAGCCACGGCTTCAGCGATGGAATCAGCCGATAAAGAAGACGAGGGAGAACCAGATGCTGCACTTGCCACAACGACCGACGCATCAGAAGACTGCGAGGCCTCCACACCAGCCGCCAAACTGTTGTTGGTTGAGCGAGGGAGCAGTATGTTGAGAAGACAGCTCACCGAAGAAAAAACGAATTTCGACTCGACGACCAAAGGAGGAAAAAATACGCCAAAAATGGGCAGCAAGAGCTGTAAAACGATGAACCACAAAAACTAAAAACAGTTCCAAACCCAGGGAGACGATGAAAACGCCTGCAAAACTTCCCAGAACAACGCTACGCCTCAAAAAAAAAACATGCCACGCTACAAAGACACAAAGCCGAGCACATCGTTGCACAACGTAAGCACGTCCAAGCAGCGCACGCAAACCGGAATACCGCTGGGCCAGGTGGCGCCCTCAGGCACACAACAGCCCTGGAATGCTAGGAAGTACGCCAACACACTAACAACAACGCTATAACGCCACGCAACGCTACAGGATGGGGATACGCAACTCAAAAACACTTAAAAAAAGGCTGAATAGCTCCAGGTCGTTAACTATGCTAAATGTAATTTAATTATATTTAACTGGTGAAGGGTACAAAAAGCCAAAAAAGGGTACATGTGACATAGCTTTATAATTACAGCCTCCATGTACCTGTTGCAGTCAGGGCAGGAAGCTGGTGCACTGGTCGTGATCGGGGTTTTGTTTGGTGGCAAGAATGAAAGGCATTTGGTTTTTGTTCATACTTAATCAGGTTTTTCCGAAGGGCAATTATGTGTGCTGCTTCCTGATTTGTCAGGGCACCTGGGGACTCCTTTAAACTAACTAGAAAATCAGCAAGGGCAACCACTCTCTCATAATCTGCATGTTTTTTGGCCCAACTGAGCCATTGGCAGTTCCTAAGGATGGGGAGGGCTTCAGGCACAGGCTGGTCACCAGTGTATGCCACTGTAGGGTCATCAACTTCTGTCACATGCTAAGCACAAACTGAAAGAGACAAATTCAGTTGAAAGATTTGAATTTTTCTATGATATGATCATTTAGTTGTATATTAGTTACAGGAATAGTTGCAGATGCATGACAGGACCTAACCCTCCGGTGTCATTTAAAAGGCGCGTTAAGAAAAGTAAATGATAATTATTGGATTTACAATAATTATATGTCCTAACATGAAATCCCTCACAAAAGTAGTAATCACAAAACTAATGGCACCAGTGTTTCTAACAAATAGGCAAAAATTTAGCAATGATGAAACATAGCAAATAAACATGCAATTTCAACAACAGTTAAATTGCAAAACTTCCCTTTACATGGACTGTTTTCGCTATCTTCACTCAAACGGAATCTGTTTTGTTTATGGCTACAACACTTCTGACCGCATGCTAACTCTTGGATGTGGAAAAACTGTCAAAGACTAAAATCCAATGACTATGTAACATTGAATTGGGTGACATTTGATAAGTCTTAAAGGTCTTTTGTCCATTTCCATCTCCCTACACTGGGAGGTAACTAACAGTGTGATTGTCCAGAAAAGGCAAAAGCAAAATGAAAAGCAATGGGAAAACATTCACTACATTGCTCTTAACCTGTTCTAGCTTTCCTGTAAAGGCATTGTTTGTGGTGACTCTGGTGTAGCCATCTCTCCCTGGCTAGGTTTGAATGATGCGTCTGAAAGGCCATCGTCGTCAGGGTTTCAACTAAAGAATCCGGTCCCACCGACGTGTCAGCCAACATGTCCGATGATGCGTTGGTCGACTGTTGGCCACTTTTTAACCTTAGAACGTACAGGATGCATTGGTGGTGCGTCGGTGACTCACTTGAGCCTTAGGGAACTATCACAATGCTAAACATACCTTATTCAAACTGAACTGAAACGTCTTCGACGAAGAACTTTCACTACGTAAGTAATTTACTTTTCACCACCATCTTGTTTGTCGTATTATTAGAGCCCAGTTTCCACTACGACAAGTGTTATTAGAACCCAGTGGTTATTTGCTAACTTTGAAAGCTAAGGTTAACTTCAATACAGTTGGCCAACGCATCGGTCAACAGTCTGCCCATGCATCGGTCAACAGTCGGCCGAGACTTTATCTTTATTAGCTAAATTTTATTGAGTTGGTCATTGACTTTTTCAAACTTGGTGGCACCTAAAGGAGCCGTTTTCTGTTGTTTTCAACAGAGCCCTCTAGGAATAGGTGTCTTCCAATGCCAGTGACAATAGCTTCGTGGCAACGCGAAGGCGTTTCACCACTGGCAACAGGCCACCCAGCTGCCTATGGCACTCCTGCTCAATCCACTTTACTGACAGCTTGGGGTCTCCCAGCCTCTCCAGGGTGCTTTGGTATGTCACTCCGTTGACAATTTTCAGGTCTGCTATGCCGAGGAAGTCTCTTATTGTGCTGCGTGCTGTGCCTGCGAGTCTGTAGACGTTGTTCAGGCTACATTTCTTCTCATTCAGGGTCGAGAGCACTGCCGCGTATCGTCAATGGATTTCCGCAAGGTCATTGCGGTCAACCTTCGCAGCAGCAGCTTCATAGTTAGTAGATGGTTCTGAAGAGTTCTTCAGGGTTAGTAGCTCCTGCTCCAAGGCCTTAATCTGGTCATCTTTTTCTAGGATACATCCATCTATCGGTGAATCACTCCAAGAACTTTGTTGATCCCGACAGTGGTGCACACACCAATACCATGGAAGGTGTGTGGGCTTTGGTTAAGAAGTTGAAGTCGAGTCCAGGTACCCTGCACTATTACAAACCCAGCTACTTGGACGAGTTCACCTGGTTCCGAAACTTCGGAAAAAACAGAGCATTCAAGCAGTTGCTGGAAGACATCGCTGAACAGATTCCACTGCAGTAAACCTGCAAAAAACCCCGGCTCCACCACATATTAAAACATCAATGATCAATTAAGAGTTTTAACATAAATAAACATGTGATCAATATGTCGGCTGACTCCCTTTGGTGAAAAAAAAGCAAAAACAATCAAAGAGTTTTAACTTCCGAATCTTGTGATGAAAATAAATAAATGTGATTAACTTGTTGGCCGACTCCCTTTCGTTACCTACCCTTGAAAAACAATGAGAAGACCTAGGTACTAGTGTTTCATTTTCAAAATGGCGGCTGTTTAGCTTTCACGTTTTTGTCCTTTCTTATGAAGTTAATCTTGCTTCCAACTGAAAAAATTACCAAAACAATACAGTTAAAAAAGGTAAGTTTGATTGGTGTGTAGTGTGTGGGCCGATGCGTTGGTAGTGTGTTGTTGGTGTGTTGACCAACGTGTGGGCCGACGTGTTGACCGATGTGTCTGTGGGATTGGATTCTTTACCTTGACTGTCGTCGGGGCACTTTTGATTCCAAAACAAGCACAACATCTTCCTTTAATAAAGTTCTTATCTTTAGATCTTTGAGCACTTGTGTCCATTTCAGCCTTCTTCTTAGCAGCGAAAGATACTCCTGCAGCCACCTCCTCCAAACCTGAAAAATTATCTCCTCAATCTTTTGCCAAGGTTTGCATGGACCGAACTCTGTGGTATCATTGGTTTCAGGTGTGAACTGGCCACCCAGTTGACCATGTAAGAAATGGTATAGAGTAAGTGGCACAATATCCTCGGGGTTAGCTGACTGGTAGTTAAGTAGTCACTATTTGAGCAGACTTTCAGCCCCTGTCACTGCAGTCAAGTTGTCAAAGCTAAAACTAACCTTCAAGTTCTGGGTTGAGTGCTGGTTTGCCTGGTTTGTAAAGGAAAATTTTAAAAGTATGAATATTACAACTAAAACATAATTGTGCTAGACAACTGCTAACAATAATAATTATAATAAATGACATTTTTATAGTGCCCTATCCAAAAGCTCTAAGATACTTTACAATCACAGTAAAAAGTTAAAAATAATAATTAAACATTTGACATATATGCTTCCCTTCCCATACACTTCCCTCCCTCATGATCCCCACAAAAGCAAAACTGTTTTTACCTGGTTTAAACTTACCATCAGACTGGATCTTCCTAGAGGATTCCACATTGGGTTGAAGTCACTTTGTGAGTGCTTGGGGGAAAAAGAACTTCAGCCAAAGTGCAAAGCCACATTTGTGCAATAATTATGGCTGGATGAAACTTACAAACTGGCACTCAAAACTTTGGTTTGAGTGAAAGGGTTTGCCTTTGCAGCTTTCTCGGCTGCCCCCAGGACGAAAGGCTCTTTACCTTCAGGGAATAGCGTCAAGTATTCCTTAAAGTGATATTTGTTTATGGACCATGGAAGACTTGTAGCCATCTCAGAAAACATGCTATTCACCATCCTTGCCTAATATCCAAGCCCATTCTTTTATCAAGCCACATTAATCCTGACTTCTCCATCAAGTCCAAAAATGGAAAATTTTACACTGAAGAATAGTTGCCAAACTTATCCTGCTGGTGTTTTTTCCAAACGAACAAATGAATATCTTCTATGGTTCGACAGTTGCCACGCAAATAAAATAAAATCCTGTCAATTTTGTAACTAGCGACTTGTATTTGTAATGTTAACGTTATTGAACGCATCAACACCATTTAAAGTGTGCTATTTCAAAGACTTTCATAAATCACTGTATACTGCACAGGTTATTTATCCCAAAGGCAATTGTCTACTGACCTTCAGATGTTCCCCCGAGCCTCGGCTTCACAAGTAAATTCAATTGCAACCTTCAGTTTGCTCTTTTTTCTCAAGCCACATTAATCTTGGCTTCTCCATCCAGACCAAAAATGGAATATCAGAAGGAAAATAATACTCTGAAGAATAGTTTACTTGCTGGGGCTGTCCATTTGTCTCCTTGTTCCAGTTTCACGATACAGAAATCTGTCAGACCATGACCATACACCAATAATTCAGACACCATTTAAATGTCTTATACTGCTTTTCGATAAGTTTCATTTAGTTTGGCTTCTTCTGCTATTGTGAAATAGCCCTAACATGCTGTTTACTCTGTTTGAGACTGGAGGAAGCGTTTCTCTTGGTAGTTTTACTGGGAAGTTATTGTGCAGTTCAGATGACATCACAGGGGATCGATACATAATGTGATACATAAAGTACTAACAAAGTTAGAAGATTTTGAAGTTTTTAAGACTTGTGCAAGTTACAAAGTATTTTCACAGCTGAATAAAGTACCATTGGAAAACTCTTATATGTCATAGTGAAAATTGATTTAGTCACAAAACAGCAATTGCATGGCCAGAGGTTCCACCACTGGCCATAATTTATTTATAGTAAGCTTGCACTGTGGTTGTCTGAAGGAAGAGATTGACAAGACAAGTCTTGCGTTACACGTAAGAACAGTGACGTGGCTAAAAAAAATGCTTCCTGATTTCCACTTGCCAGAAAACAAATTTCATTCACTATGGAAGCAATTTAATTCTGTGACCTTTTCATCTTGGTTAATCAAATTTCTTTCTTGGCATCTCTTGTAACTCAACACAAAAGATTCAAGCTCGTAGCTTTCTACTGGTTGGGCTTTGCTTTAAAAACTTTAAAAAATACTTTTTTTGAGAATCCTACGAATGCCTTTCAAATGCTTGCTGTATCACACACCTTAAATTTTCGTCCTACCTCAACCTTAACGGTGGGTTTGAAGATAAATTTTGGATCCACAATAGCTTTATTAGGAGTTTGTGGCCAATAAAATTTCTTTTGATCAGAAAGTTAATGCAAACTTTGTCCTCTGTTTGTTTCATGACTTGGCCGTTGAATCACTCATGGTCATATGCCACTGCAACACACTTTGTTTTTTTTAGGGTTCTTAGCATCATAGTCCTTAAAGAAGAAGAGGTTAATATGTTAGTATTTGCAAATAGATGTTCAATGTTTCCCATGCATAGAAGCTGGCTACCTATTCATCGTGAAATTCAGGGTTTAATATTGCAATTAAAGTACTATGGCATGATGGACTCTATTTTAACCAGTCATGTTTGGATCCTTGCCCAGTGTTGTTGGGAAAGGGACTTTTGCAGACTCATGATAACTTTTCCCATGGACAAGCATAAAACTGGTAAATGAACAGGCTGTACAGTAGGTGAGACAGTATCTGGCACCCGTTTGAGTCACTTTTGTTACTCCAAATGTTGGGTTGGCTTGGTTTATGAGAAGATTAATGTAAACAATATTTTGGTTATCAGTTCAAAACATTTTGTGCTGGTTCAGTTGAATTCATAGCAGGGGCCCGTTTCTTGAAGGTCCAAAAAAATTTTTTTTTTGTTTCACTCGGAAAGCTGAAGTAAAATCTCAAACTTTATTATTACAGAGCTGCTTTATTCACATATCCCTTATATCGACAGCTGGGTTCTCTTCATATACATACAAGGAGTTCTCACAGTTTTTAGGTACAGATTCTGATATGGCTTTGCAGGCCCTAAATGTTTCTGGAGCTTTCAAGAAATGAGCCCCAGGAGTGCATGGTCTTGTTTTAGAAATGTTGTGCTAGCTGCTGTCAAGTTCCAGAAAGGAACTTGAAATATGCTCTTACCTTAGAGGCAGACTTTTCTTCAACAACCTGATTTTTGACTGCCTGATGTTCTTTTGTTGCCTTTTCAGCATTTGTGATTATTGCGTCTCTGAAATGCTAATTATAAACATGCAATGAATATACCTTTATCATTTGGGCATGTGGAATAAAGGTGTTATTGGTTATATGCAATATAAGAAATGGTAGAACCTCGAGACTACCAAACATTGTGTTTTTGCAATACATGCATATTTTAAGGGGCATATGGTTTTTATTCATTTGTAATGATCTGTTTTCTAATATTATTATGCAAAACATGGTTTTGAAAAGAGCAGAATTCCAAAGGTCATCTGTGCTAGTTTTGAAAGGGCCCCTGCTTTTACAGCATATTCCAGTAACAATTGATAACTTTAGTTCCGATAGAACATGCTCAAAAGTATTGCCCCATTGGTTAGGAATTTGCAGTTTAAGGCATACTCCAAGCTAAGTTTGTCCTTCGGCCAATGGTGTTTCTCTTGAAGGCATATCCATCTATTTTGACGGACAGCTTGTCCACCCCCTCTTGTGCTACTTGTGGTCGTATTTTTTCACGTAAATGTCCGT